>JANAVB010027195.1:5311438-5574301 GCA_029216955.1 Iris pallida
GGAGATCCAATAAGATTTAAGTCGTCGACATAAACGGCGACTATAACAAATCCTGTTTCCGATCTTTTTATAAAGATACACGGGCAGACTTTATCATTAGTAAATTCTTGCGTAGCAAGAAACTCACTTAGTCTGTTATACCACATTTTTCCTGATTGTTTAAGACCGTACAATGATCTTTGTAACCTTACAGAATAGGTGTCCCGAGGTCTATCTGTTTTCTCTGGTGAAATTTTATATCCTTCAGGGAGTTTCATATAGATATCTTTATCTATATTGCCATAAAAATATGCAGTCACAACGTCCATGAGCTGTATTTCTAGGCTTTTCAGAGAAGAGAGGCTGATCAGGAATCTGAAGGTATTCCCATCCATGACCGGAGAATATGTTTCTTCATAATCTATTCCCGGTTTCTGGGAGAAACCTTGTGCTACAAGGCGTGCTTTGTAGCGCACAACTATGTTGTGTTCATTTCTTTTTCTTGTGAAGATCCATTTATATCCCACATGTTTTACACCTTCAGGTGTTTGGACTACTGGTCCAAAGACTTCGCATTTCAAAAGTGAGTCCAGCTCTACTCCTATTGCCTCGTTCCACTTTGGCCAATCGCCTCTGCGTTTACATTCCGCTAGAGACCGTGGATCGATGTCATCGTTATTTTCAGTGACGTGAACGGCAATATTGAACGTAAAATCGTCGTCGACGACTGTGCTTTTTCTGTTCAGTACCTCTCCAGTACGTACATAATTTAATGATATTTCTTCTGTTTGTTCCTCTTAAGGAGAAACTAGGAGGGGAGAGGTAGCTGATCTGAGCTCAGCATCCTGTGTTGGGATCTTCTTAATTTCTCCAGAATTTTTTCTTTTACGAGCGACTTTGTCTCTCGAACCTGGTGGGCGTCCTCTTTTTAATTGAGGTATTGCCATTTCTGCTGCCGGCGGATTGCATCCATCTTTGGAAATGTCAATCCTAGCTGGCGTGTTGGCAGCAGGGACGTGTGATCTGACAATCTTCTGGTTGTCAGTAAATGTATCCGGAAGTAGATGTACAGTGTTCTGAAGATGTAATATCTTCAGGATCTCATCTTCACATTGACTTGTACGCGGATCAAAATAAGACAAAGTTTTTGTGTCCCAAGAAATTGTCTTAGAAGCTTCTGGCTTCTTAGACTGTGTGCCCAGTTTAGAAAATAATCCTTTATCAAACTCACAGTCATCAAGACGTGCCTTAAATACGTCACCCGTCAGGGGTTCTAGGTATCTAATTATAGAGGGTGAGTCAAACCCAACATAGATACCTAATCGACGTTGTGGACCCATTTTGGTCCTCTGTGGGGGAGCAATGGGGACGTAAACAGCACAACCAAAAACTCCCAAATAAGAGATATTTGGAGGTGAACCATAAGCGAGCTGCATCGGAGATAGAATATGACCTCCAGAAGGCCGTATTCTAATAAGTGATGCGGCATGCAATATAGCATGACCCCAAGCTTCCACAGTCAACTGTGACTGCATCAACAATGGACGAGCAATCCATTGTAATCTCTTAATAAGAGATTTTGCTAACCCGTTCTGGGTGTGAACATGAGCTACATGATGTTCAACTTCGATGCCAGTTGCTTGGCAATAGTCTTGAAAAACATGTGAAGTAAATTCATCCGCATTATCAAGTCTTAATTTTTTGATATGGTTATCGAAAAAATGAGCCCGCAACTTAATTATTTGTGCCAATAGCTTAGAAAAAGCTAAGTTGCGGGTGGACAAAAGGCACACATAAGACCATTTAGTAGATGCATCGATAAGTACCATAAAGTACCTAAATGGACCACTTGCGGGGTGAATAGGTCCGCAAATGTCTCCATGAATTCTCTCTAAGAAGCTAGGAGACTCTAGTCCCACTTTCAAAAGGGATGGTCTCGTTATAATTTTGCCTTGAAAACAAGGTAGACACGAGTAATCATACTTCTGAAAAATCTTCAGATTCTACAGGTTGTGTCCACTGGATTGGCTTATGATTCGTTTCATCATAGCTGATCCTGGGTGACCCAGTCTATTATACCAAAGTTTAAATTTTGGCGATGAATGACACTTCTAGTGCACAATCATGTTAGCTTCTGTTGATTGAATATGAGTATGATAGAGACCCGATGGGAGTCCCTTGAATCGTTCTAAGATAGTTTTTGAACCATCTTTTAGACGAGTAACATACAGATATTCTGCCTCATTTATTTCATTTGTTTCTAAGTGATATACGTTTAAACGAATGTCCTTGAAACTTATGAGGTTCCTATTTAATTTAGGAGAGAATAGTGCATCTTTTATTATTAGTCTTGTTTTATTTGGGAGCAATATAATTGCTTCACCAGATCCTTCTATTATGTTTGATAGTCCTGATATTGTAATAACAGGACCGTCATAATCATTTAATCTATAAAAATAGCTTTTTTCTCGAAGGATTGTGTGCGTCGAGGCGCTGTCCACAAGGCATTCACACTTCATCTATAGATCTATGAAAAAACAACAACAAACAATCGTAATTAAAACAACGATTTTGAAATATAATTTTTGTTTAAAATTTTTTTTCTCTTATATCGATAGACGGGCCGATATAGAGAGGTCAATAATTTGCTTGCAAAAATGCATAATTATTAATACAATTTGAGCAAAAAAATAATATTCGGTCAACCCCTTTCAGTAGCTCTACGTGAATATGACCAGGCGGAAAAATGAGGGAGGAGGGTCACCGGGGATCTCTTGAGAACCAAGCCCCAAGTTCTTTCTGACATCATACCCAAATAGGTGAGCCTATTCGGAGAAACTTCGTAAAATTTTCTTTGTCAAATGTAAGAATAAATATCATTTTTCAAGAAATTCACATTTATCAAGAAATTGACACTACCAGTGGCCGGAGCCGATGGGAGAGGAGTTGAAATGGTGGCTAATAAGTCCTGGGCACGTAAATGGAACTTCAGGTCCACGTGCCAGCTCAAATGATTTTTTTTCCTTTTTTTTCGTTTATCTTTAGATCAATCATGCCCCAAAAAAAAATATTGAGTTAATTTCCTTAAACTTTTCATTTCCATTAATCAATGGAACTTTAAAGTTTAAAACAAGATATACTTGTAGCAAGAGATTTAAAGTTTAGTCTCATTTATGCAATTATGTCCTTATCCATTCCAGGAGATAGCCGACCCTGCTGGACTCAAAATGCTACTGTAATGAACACTATGAAAGTTGGAAAGAAGAAGAAGCTAAGAGCATTACTATTTAGTATCCTTGACAGATATCTACTATTTAGTACCAACATGCATATATGCATGCTTGAAAGTCTCAGAATTAGATTGTAAGTTGGAAATAACATCCAATCTTTCCCATGAATTGATCCATCTTTCTTTGGTGTAAAAAAAAAATGCCTACCCAACATAAAGCACTACTGTTGCAAGTTGTGTGGTCCACCCTCCATTAATGGTGGACGGCTTCAAAAGAATTTGTTGGTCCTTTGTCTATTATATATGTTACACAAAACCACATAAACTGAAATACAATATTTCAAAATGATTACTGTAACATATTGCAATATTTCAAAATGCAGTCAAGTGGAGTCCTTCTAAATTGGACAGTCATTCGACTAATGGATTAAACCACTTGATCAGAATTAAGTGATATGACGGTTCTCAAGAGATAACACGATTTGTTGAAAATATAAGATCCCAACTACGAATATAAAGCTATAAACTGCAAACCATTTGTTGAAAATCTAAACATGTCCAGACACACCACATGAATATGCCGATTTAGGAGCCCTATTAATTATAGCATATGGAAATGGGTTTTATCATTTCTCTAGAGTATCGTACTCTCGAATGAAATTTTAGAATCATCTAGAAAACTATCCAATTGAATATTGTATCATGAGCAAGTACTTACATGATTCAGAAAGTAGTACATCTCATGAATAAGATAAATTTTTCAAAAATAAATTTACCTTTCTTACCGTACGGTGGAAGAAGGTAAAAAAATTAACGGTACGTCGGATCGGCTAGGGAAGGAGGAAGGATGACGTCGATATCTGGACGTCGATTCTCCTTGCTTCAGCAATCGTGCTGATAATGTGTTTGAAGGGAGACGAGATATCGTAGAATAATATTTTTATTCATCTCATTTCATCATATGGCAAGGGCCATATATATAGGAATAAGGGGCAACCCAAGGGTCATGAGTTACATAACCCAAGGGTCATGAGTTACATGATCCCAAGGGTCATGTGTAACTCATGACATAATGGTGAATAAATAAGGATTTCACAACAAGAACAATTAAAGAGTATTTTTTGGGTACAATTTTAAGTAATAATTCTATCAAATAGGATATAAATTTTCTTATAGTACAATGCCAAATAGGATAGAAACTCAATTTTAGAAATTGCAATCCAGATTGTAAATAGCTTATGATGTGTTGTGAAAAAAAATTTTGCGAGGAAAAAGAAATTTTGAAGGAAGAAAAATGGCGGGGAGTAAAATGGAGGCAAAGTTAATTTTTCTTTCCCTTTTTTGGATTCAAAATGTAGGGAAAGAAAAAATTATAAATATAATTTATTTTTGTTGATAAAGATATAATTAATATTTAGCCCTTAGTTTTCAAATCATAATTTATACTCAACTTTTGTAAGGAATAGTTGGGTAAATTCTTCCAAAATTTCATTATCTTTCTCCTTTTTTTCCCACTTTGGGAGAGAAAAAAATAATGGGACTCAAATAGATGGGTAAATTTTGTTCTATCAAGATTAACCAAATAGATTTATCCTTTTATCTTTTTTTTGAAAGTAATAGAATTTTCTTTTTTCAAGATTAGACAAATAACTTTGTATGTATTAAATCTAGATCATTTAAATCTTAACTGAAATATAACTGCTATTAATTTGATTATTTTAAAGATAATATTTCATCATTTAAATCTTAATTCAAATATAAGACTTTGTATTTTGATTTATTTACTAGTTAAATTCATATAAATTACTTATCTCTACCAGTAAAAACATAAATATAAACAAAAAGTTAATTTTTAAATCCTAAGCAAATATTGATTTAATATACAACTCACGTATGGACATCTAAAAAATAAAAAATCATCGTATGAGTTTAACTGCTATTAATTTAATTATTTTAAACCTAACATTTTATTATTTAAATCATAATTATAATATAAGATATTATATTTTAATTCATTTATTAGTTACATTCTTATTGTCACTTTCCATTCCCAGAATACGTATTTTTAGAATGCATGTACTATTTAAATGTAAATATTTTATATTTATCGTGTATTGCTCTTTATTTAAATTCCTTTAATTTCATGTTAATTAATTTCTTGCAATTTTATTTCTGCACTTTACTTTCTGCTTTTATACTCTGCTTTAGCTTTGCTATGGGTTCGGCTCAGATTGGTTTAATTATGTTGGTTCATCATGAACCGAAATAAACCCCCACCTACCACCACCCCTTCCATTTAAAGCTCATCTCCTTTCTCTCTCTTCATTACTTCACCATTACTCTTCTTCTTCCTCATAACTCTCCCACCAACCTAGAAGAGATAGGCAAGTGCAAACTTGCTTCTTGATGGATCCCTATTTTTATTGTTCCATCATCTTCCCTATTTGATTTTAAGTCTCTTTAGTACTTAGCATTTTCAATTTCCATGGCTTATTTGTTGTAGATCTAAGTTTGTTACATTTTCGGATTTCTTAGGTTTTGATCTAGTAAACTTTGTTATCTTCAAGTTTTGATGGTTCCATGTTGTAGAGAATTTCGTTCTACACAATTTTGACCTATGCAAGTCCATATTTGGACTTGGGATGAAGGATTTATGAAGCTTGGAAGCAATGGCTTCCATGGTTCTGTTCTCAGAAAATTCGGAGAAGAAGGACAGTCCCAGCGCATCAAATCTTCATTCCTCAGCGCATGGAAATCTTTATTCCCACAGCGCATCAAATCTTCATTCATCAGCGCATGGAAATCTTTATTCCCACAGCGCATCAAATCTTCATTCCTCGGCGCATGGAAATCTTTATTCCCACAGCGCATCAAATCTTCATTCCTCGGCGCATGGAAATCTTTATTCCCACAGCGCATCAAATCTTCATTCCTCAGGCGCATGGATTATTTATTTTCCAATCTTATTCCACAGCGCATGGTTATTTATTTCCCAACCTTTCCCACAGCGCATGATATTTATTTCCCACAGCGCATGAGATTATTTGTTTTCCAATCTCATTCCTCAGGCGCATGGATTATTTATTTTCCAATCTTATTTCACAGCGCATGATATTTATTTCCCAATCTCATTCCTCAGGCGCATGGATTATTTATTTCTCAATCTTATTCCACAGCGCATGATATTTATTTCCCACAGCCGCATTCCTCAGGCGCATGAGATTATTTGTTTCCCAATCTCATTCCTCAGGCGCATGGATTATTTATTCTCCAATCTTATTCCTCAGGCGCATGAGATTATTTATTTTCCAATCTCATTCCTCAGGCGCATGAGATTATTTATTTCCCAATCTCATTCCTCAGGCGCATGGATTATTTATTTTCCAATCTTATTCTACAGCGCATGATATTTATTTCTCACAGCCGCATTCCCACAGCGCATGAGTTTAATTATTTCCCAATCATTTCCCTCAGGCGCATGATATTATTTATTTCCCAACCTTTCCCACAGCGCATGAGATTCTTTATTTCCCAAACATTCTCCACAGTGTATGAGATTTATTTATTCCCCAATCATTTCCCACAGTGCATGAGATTTATTTATTCCCCAATCATTTCCCACAGCGCATGAGATTCTTTATTTCCCAAACATTATTTATTTCCCAATGTTTATTTTCCGAATTTGGCATTAATTAACATTGATTGTTATCTTGATTAATTATTGATCATGCGTTCCTAGATGGAACTAAGAGACTGGCTAGTCGTCTTATTGAAATGAATGAATGAGACACGTTCATATTAAGTATGAACTACTATAATCGATTGGCCGATCCCGAATATTGACATACAGGCACACATGTAGGCTTCAATTTATTTATTTATTTATTTTACTATAAAAGAAGCATGTGTATTTTATGGTCAAGGCATGATTGTTCCGTGGTTAGTTTGGATTGTTGTATTATGCTATGTAAGACCTACAACCTAACCGCACGGGCATTGTTGTAGAGTTGTGCATATCGTACCCCGTACTAAAGTACTCATTCCGAATGACCATGATCCACGGCATGGAATTTCACTCAACGTAGAGACTATTAAGTTAAATAAAAATAATGATTGCATGGAGAGAATGGATTTTCGAGTTCTTACATGGCAGCCCTCTTGGGACTAGTAGTGCCCGACAGGCCGGCTGGTCCCCACAGATACTGCAAACCTGCCACACGGGCATGGAGCGGTATCTGGTAATACTATTTATTGTATATTGTATATTGATGACGGGCATCCCGCTGGGACTCGTCTAATTCATGATTGACGCAATTGATTGATTGGATCGACTAGCCTTGATTGTCCATAGTAAGAACTGAGAAATCTTTATTGTATAATTCCAGGATAACTTGGGACTCACAGTAGTAAGCCGTAGGAGTTGGATGGCCGTTTAAGTTGATTTGTTTGTGTACTGTACCTACACTGTTACCTAACTGAGATGATCAAAACATCAGGACATGACGGACCAACTTCTGTCCTTGTTTGGTTGGGAGGTTGGTTCGAAGTGTCGTGATGTTATGTGAATCCCAGTAGCAAGCAGAGGTCTATTATTATATTCTCTTATTTACTGGTTTAATGTCTCATATCGTGCTTCCTTGCGGTACTTGCTATTAGAGGTCTAACCTCTCTGGTTTTGCGTGGCCAGATTTAGAGCCGGTTCCCGAGGACTCAGCTTACTTCTACCTCCAAGATGGTCAATACTAGAGGAATGATCGCAGGAGGACTCGAGTGGGTTCCCTAACTTCATCACTCGTTTTGTTATTTACTTTATCCTTAGCCGTTTGGCACCGACATGTTAGTCGGATTGTCTTGTACTTACTTTTACATAATTGTAATTAAGTCAGACTGCAGCTGATAACAATTGTGTATACTTGCTATATCATCTGACTATGTTTTGTAAAGCCAGATCTCGAGAACATTTTGACTGAGCGTTTGGGACGCCTTACTGCTTTATCTTACATGTTCTCTATTTATGTTTCCTTGTTCGAATGATTGAGACAATAGATGTGAAGTGACCATAGCGAGACTTTCATGTAGTATGCACCCCCTTGTCTTTTAGACAGCATTGATCGTATTATACGGTATTCATCTACCCGTAATACGTAGCTGGCTGAGTCATTCCTCCGCTCTCCAGTATTCTGGTTCTGGGGCGTGACACTTATACTTGGCTGTATTATCTCTAACAATAAAAACACAAATATAATTTAAAAAATTAATTTTTAAATCCTAATCAAATATTGATTTAATCTACAACTCAGATATAAGACATCTCAAAAATAAATAAATAAAACTCATCGTATGAGTTTAATTGCTATAAATTTGATTATTTCAATGATAATATTTTATTATTTAAATCTGAATTCAAATATGAGATTTGTATTTTGATTTATTTATTAGTTAAGTTTCTTACGTTATTGTATTATCTCTAACAATAAAAATATAAATATAAATATAAATATAAACAAAAGTTAGTTTTTAAATCCTAAGCAAATATTGATTTAATCTACAACTCACGTATGAGACATCTAAAAAAAAACTCATGGTGTAAGTTTAACTGTTATTAATTTAATTATTTTAAATATAATGTTTCATTATTTAAATCTTAATTCTAATATAAGATTTGTATTTTGATTTATTTATTCGTTAACTTCATATACATTAATGGATTATCTCTAACAAAAAAAATTATAAATATTAAAAAAAAGTCAATTTTTAAATACCAAGTAAAGATTACTTTAATCTACAAGTCACGTATGAGACATCTCATAAACAAAACTTACGGACGAGTTTAACTCCTATTAATTTGATTATTCTAAATATCATGAGAAAGTTAAAGACATATTAACAATTTTATTTATGCCCATAAACAAACAAAAAGTTAGTTTTGTTGTAATTCATATGTCTCTACACATTCATATTCTTGTAACCTATATGAACTTTGGCCCTTCGTTTCTTCATAACCCCCAACCTCTCTCCCTATATAAAGAGAGGTTGGAAAAGCTTGTAAATGAGCACTTGGGTGGTTGATAATATACGAGAAAGCTTCGTCTCCGTGTGTTTGAGTTTTTGCCTTACAACACGTTATCAGCATCCGGTCTAGTACATTGGGCCAAGTACAATAAAGCGCCTATTGCACCCAGATAAGAGCACTCAGGACTCAATATCTCTTCGTCGTCCTCCTTTGGACGGAATGGGTCCTTAGTAATGTCTAGAGAGCGGACGATCATGGGAGTAGCGGACGGCTTAACGTCAAAATGACTAAAGCATCTCAACACCTTTTGGGTGTAGTTCGCTTGATAGACAAGAATTTCATCTTTACGGTGCTCAATCTGCAGGCCGAGGCAAAACCGTGTCTTCCCAAGATCCTTCATCTCGAATTCCCTCTTCAGGATATCAGCAGTTTTTGACAAATCTTTTTCGGTTCCTATGAGATTCATGTCATCTACATAGACCGCGATGATTGCGTATCCTGAAGTGGATTTCTTTATAAACACGCATGGGCAAAGTTCGTTATTAATGTATCCCAAACCGATCAAGTATTCGCTTAGGCGGTTATACCACATTCGCCCGAATTGTTTCAATCCATATAGCGAATGCCTCAGTCTAATCGAGAACGCGTTCCGTGGTCGGGAACTACTTGATTCAGGTATCTTTAGTCCTTCAGGGACTCTCATGTATATCTCTGTGTCCAGATCCCCGTAGAGATAGGCTGTGACCACATCCAAGAGCTGCATATTCAGTTTTTCGGAAACTACTAAACTGATTAAGTAGTGGAACGTTATGACGTCCATTACGGGAGAATACGTCTCCTCGTAATCAATTCCAGGGCGTTGTGAGAAGCCTTGCGCCACAAGGCGAGCCTTGTCGCACAATCTCATTTCTCTCATTACGCTTCCTTAGGAAAACCCATTTGTGACCAACTGGTTTAAAATTGGGTGGTGTTGGAGCAACAGGTCCAAACACGCTTCTTTTCGCTAACGAGTCTAGTTCAGCCTGGATTGCTTGTTTCCATTGTGACCAGTCCGTTCGTCGTTGACACTCGGCAACACTACAAGGTTCCAGGTCATCATTGTTCATAATGTCAGTGGCCACTGAGTATATGAACACATCATCGATGATAGTTTTATTTCGCTTCAAAATATCATCTAAGCTAGCATACTCGACGGATATTTCGAAGTTATCGGCATGATTAGGAATAGGCGTTTCATCTGGAACGCGCTCTTCTAATACATCGCCGTGATCCTTAATGATCTCATGTGGCAAAATGCTTTTAACAAGATTTCTCCGCTTTCGGGGCAGAACATCTTTGGAACCAACTGGTCTTTCCTTCTTCTTGGAAATAGCGGCGGACTGGACGGCCGATGGCAGCGTCCTTTGCTCGGCGGGTTCGACCGGAGCAACATGTTTCACAGGAACATGGCGTCTCTCAGGGACGTCTATCCTTGCAGGCACATTTGCAGCAGGTATAATTGATCTCGTGACTTTTGCTAGGTCGCTAAATGCGTCTGGCATTTGATTTGCAATATTTTGTAGACCTAGAATCCTCTGTACTTCCTTATCACTATGTGCAGAGGGGGGATCATGATGAGCAAAAGTGGGCACATGTTACGCTAATTCACGTCGTTCTCATCAACGTTAGCGTGCATTTCTCCCCCTAACGATGGGAAGATTGCCTCATCAAAGTCACAATCCGCGTGTCTCGCGGTAAAGAGATCGCCTGTCAAGGGCTCTAAATAGCGAATGATGGACGGGGAGTTATAACCGACATATATTCCCCGTCGCTTCTGAGGTCCAAATTTTGAACGCCTTATCGGCTCAATTGGAACATTGACTAGGCACCCAAACACGCGTAAATGTGAGATGTCAGGCTCACATCCAGTAACCAGCTGGTACGCGAAAAGTGGTTGGGTGGCCATGGGCCTCAGACGGACCAAATTTGCAGCGTACAAAATTGCGTAGCCCCATACAGATAGTGGGAATTCGAGATGAAGGATCTTGGGAAGAAACGGTTTTGCCTCGGCCTGCAGATCGAGCACCGTAAAGATGGAATTCTTGTCCATCAAGCGAACTACACCCAAAAGGTGTTGAGACGCTTTAGTCATTTTGACGTTAAGCCATCCGCTACTCCCATGATCGTCCGCTCTCTAGACATTACTAAGGACCCATTCCGTCCAAAGGAGGACGACGAAGAGATATTGAGTCCTGAGTGCTCTTATCTGGGTGCAATAGGCGCTTTATTGTACTTGGCCCAATGTACTAGACCGGACATCTCGTTTGCTGTAAATTGTCTAGCTCGACACAGCACCGCGCCAACACGCCGCCATTGGAATGGCATAAAAGACATTTTCCGCTACCTTAAGGGTACTACGGACTTGGGCTTGTTCTATCCCTACGCGGTTTTGAGTGAGTCCAACGCTCTTGGCACTCTAAGCAACGCGACCCTTGTTGGCTACGTCGATGCGGGATACTTATCTGATCCGCACAAGGGGCGTTCCCAATCTGGTTATGTCTTTACCATTGGGAACACGGCAATTTCTTGGAGGTCTCGCAAACAGACCTTAGTGGCTACTTCAACGAACCACTCTGAGCTACTCGCGCTCTATGAGGCGACTAGAGAGTGTGTATGGCTTCGAGCTTTTATTGGCCATATTCGAAGTACATGTGATCTTCCATATGACCCAGATGAACCTGTTGTCGTCTATGAGGACAATACCGCTGTTATTGATCAAGCGAAACATGGTTACATCAAAGGGGATGCTACCAAGCACATATCGCCCAAGTTGTTCTTTACACATGAACAACAAGCGCTTCAGAAGATTGAAGTGCAACACATTGGATCGGAGAATAACCGTGCAGACTTGTTCACCAAGTCACTGCCAAAACACTCGTTCCAGAAACATGTCAGAGCGATTGGACTTAGGAAGCTTTCAGAGCTAGCCTAAGTGAAACATGTTTCCTGCACCCTGTTGTGTGCATGTGAGGGGGAGCGCCCCAACGAGCGCCTCCAAAACGCCCTGTTGTGCGTATATCCCGCACCCTGTCGAGTGCGAGTGAAAAGGGAAGCATCCTGATGTATGCTTGTGTACTCTTTTTCCCTTCGACCAAAGTTTTTCCCACTGGGTTTTCTTTGGCAAGGTTTTTAACGAGACACAGTTCAAATCTCTTATTCACTAAGGATTATTATAATCAGGGGGAGTATCCAGTTGTATACTTCTAAACCATCGTGTACTCTTTTGTCCTTCGATCAGCGGTTTTTCCCACTGGATTTTCGCTGACAAGGTTTTGACGAGGCACCTTTGCAATGGTTAGTTTACCCCATCATACTGACCTGTGTGTACTCTTTTGTCCTTCGACCAAAGTTTTTTTCCCACTGAATTTTCTTTGGCAAGGTTTTGACGAGGCACAAGTGGATGGTCAAAATTGTAAGATACAAGCTACAGACAGACGAAGAAACTCAGAGGTGTTTATAAGCAGAATTTCTGAAGAGCCAAGGGGGAGTATTGTAACTCATATGTCTCTACACATTCATATTCTTGTAACCTAAATGACCTTTGGCCCTTCGTTTCTTCATAACCCCCAACCTCTCTCCTTATATAAAGAGAGGTTGGAATAGCTTGTAAATTAGCACTTTGGTGGTTGATAATATACGAGAAAGTTTCGTCTCCGTGTGTTTGAATTTTTGCCTTACAACAAGTTTTTTACTTTTTCTCTCCCAATTTTTTAGTCATCCATACAATGAGAGAAAGTTAACTTTCCTGCCCAAACATAGTGGGGAAAGATATTATTGTAAGTTTTCTAAGCCTTTATGAATTAAGTAACCTTCCATTGGTACCATCACACCACTCTACAATA
Organism: Iris pallida; assembly: GCA_029216955.1. Taxonomy (NCBI): domain Eukaryota; kingdom Viridiplantae; phylum Streptophyta; class Magnoliopsida; order Asparagales; family Iridaceae; genus Iris; species Iris pallida. Next base: position 5,324,541 of record JANAVB010027195.1, read on the forward strand.
ATTAATGTCTGCATGTAATTAACATTCAGTAACATATGGGAAGCTTCAACCAGCATGTTCTTTTTGAAGAGGCAATCTATGGCCAGAGAGACTCACCCAAAGGAAGTTCAACAACATCAATCCAGAGGGATTGGAGGAGATGGTGCTAAATCTCCTCCTTGCTCTCTCTCTTCTCCTGCAGGCTGTGGCCCTTCATGGAGAGGTCAATCCCCAAAACTCCTGCTCTTCAAAATCAAGTGGTAATTAATCTCTCTGTTAATTTTTTGGGTCAACCACCGAGTGTGGGGATTACCATTTCATTGTTTAAAATTTTGTTTAGGATATATAGCACTTCGAACTTAAATTGCAATCCCTACCTATATAGCACTGCAAAAATACTTTTAAATAGCGACGGAACTTAACGTCGGAAGTGAATCGGTCGCTATGTAACAACTGACTAGCATCGTACTAGCAACAAATATGTTTTGTAAAATAAGTTTTAAATGTACGTCGCTGTCTTTGTCGCTAGTCAGTCGGTAAGTACATACCGGACTAGCGACGAAAAACTGCCGTCGGTAGCCACGACTAAAATTGTTACAGAGCCCCTCACCTTCTCATTCTTAAATTTTTTAGCGACATTTAGTCTAACGATACATCCTTTTTGTCGGTCGCCAATTCTGTCACTAATCCGTCGTTGCAGCGACTACTTACCGACGTAATTTTCTTAGCAACATTTAGTCTAACGACGTCTCTCTTTCTTCGATATTCCGTCGGTATTACTAAATAGCGACGAAAATATTAGATTTAGCGACGAATATTTTCGTCGCTAATTAGCTATAATTTTGTAGTGTAGCTGCTAACTAGCTATTTATTTTTTTTGTCGTGGTTCTTTCATACTCATAGTTACCTTGGCTAGAAATTTGATACCAAATATAGATAATTTACATTAGATAAATAGCCAATCATAATTTTTTATTAAATCTTGTATATCTTTTTTTGTGCTACATAATCGTTACATTCTAATGGAAGAAGGCCTTGAAGGAGGAGGAGGAGGAGGAGGAATTGTAGGCTTCTTGCTTATTATCATATATATGATACATTATAGGTTTTCTAGATATACCAACATAAACTTTGATTTTATTTTTTAACATAAACTCTAATAAACGTTAGGATCCGATTAGGTGTTCTTGAATAATAAACCATATGCTCTGTGATTTCCTTTTAACTTCTTTTAGCATCCTGTGACTTCAATTGGGTGATGATAATGTTGTGGCAATTGATGGACATAAACTATAATTTCCTTTATTAGGCTACCGGCAATTAATTTTGTATCAAAATTTAAAAACCAAGGATGCACAAAGTTGTGCAATATTGTACACTTTCCGAATTTGAATATAAGGTTGTGTTTGATTGAGAGCTTTTTTTTCCATGGAAAATATTTTTATCACAATTTTTCCACCAATTATAGTGTTTAATAGCGTATATTTTTCATGAAATTATTTTTAAAAAATCTATCATTTTTCATATTTTTCTTCAAAATGGTGGAAAATAAAACGGGTCAGCCCATAGGAAAAATATCAATTTTCATGAAAAATAAAATACTAATTAATTTGGTGGATTTATTTTCCTAGTAAAATAATTCCGTAGAATTAATTTATTTTCTACATATTTTCCATCTTAAATTTATGCATATAATGTATATATTCGACAAGAGGAAGATGACAGCCCTTATTAGATGACACGGTGTGGATACCATTCTATAAAGGGTTCGACTATTGACACCCCATCTATTTCTAAGTTGACCCCAATTTCTTTTCATAACTTAAGTTGTATTATGAAATGACTGCTTTATCCTTTTCCTTTTTCTAATTCTACCCAAACCCAAACAGCCATAGGACCCCACCCCTTCACTAACCCCACCCCTTCAATAACTAATCCAAAAACCTTAGAAGACATTATTTGAAGCTTGAAGAAATTACAATGGAGGGCCAAAGTAATGATAGAAGATCTCCCGTACCCAATGTAAGTCCTACCAATGTTTTTTTTCAAGTATTGATTCGGCTGTTTCGATTTTGAGAAGAAAACAAAATTCGCGGACTGTTCGACCATAACAAGTCGGACAAATCTACACTGTTCGACGAGGGGAGGTCGAACGTTTTTTGAACTGTCCGACCTGTACTGGTCGAACAGTGTGGATTTCTCCGGATTATGTCGGTCGAACAGTACTTTTTTTGAGTTAAATTTAAAAATTTTATTTTCCAACCTAATCCGATATTTGTATTTATCTTCATAGGAAAACACTTCAGATGACATTGCGGTTAACACTGAGATGAGTATTGTCACGCACCCGATGTACGAACAACAACTTGATTTCTCTGAAGAATTTCAAACTGATCAATTATTTGTTAGTCGAGAGTCATTGGTGAATTGGGTACGATCGATAGGAAACCTTCATAATATAGTAGTTTTGGTTAAACGGTCGGATAAAGGAGAAGGAAGACGAGCTCGAGTAATCCTGGGTTGCGAGCGAGGGGGTAAATATGTGCGACGGAAGGTAAAAGTTGATGAAGCAAATTTGGCTAATATTGCGAAGAAGCGAAGACCTGAACGGCTTACGGGCACGAAAAAATGTGATTGTCCGTTTCAGTTGAAAGGAGTACAATGCAATGATGTTGGGCAATGGTCACTTAAGGTTATGTGCGGCACACATAATCACCCAATGGGTCGAAATTTGGTTGGGCACTCCTATGTTGGTCGACTAACAGCAGCCGAAGACCAACTCGTCAAAGATTTGACGAAAAATAATACAAGGCCAAAAGATATATTGAGCACGTTGAAGGAATCCTTTGGGGAGAATGAATCGACATTGAAGACAATTTATAATGCTCGTCATAAGCATAGAGTTGCCGAGCATGGAGGGCTATCCCAAATGCAATACTTGTTGGGAAAGTTGGAGTCGGAAAAGTATTATTATCTGGTGAGGAGATATGAGCAAACAGATAGAGTGAAGGATCTTTTTTATGCCCACCCGACAAGTGTGGACTTGTTGCGTGCTTTTCCCAACGTTTTATTGATGGATTGTACCTACAAGACTAATAGGTACAAGATGCCACTATTGGAAGTAGTTGGAGTAACTTCCACGGATATTACATTTTCTGTGGCGTGTATATATTTGGAGGCGGAACGGGAGGACAATTATATATGGGCGCTTAGTACGATTAAAGATCTATTTGCTCAATCAAGCTTACCCAATGTCATTGTCATTGATCGTGAGATTGCACTTATGAATGCTATCAGTGTTACGTTTCCCAGGGTTGCACATTTGCTATGTCGGTGGCATATAAGCAAGAATATATTGGCTAACTGTAAGAATTTATTTCGTACGAAGGAGAAGTGGGATTCTTTCAATAACTCTTGGAATTCGTTGATTCTTGCTAAAGATCAACTGAGATTCAATGAATTACTTAGAAGATTTCATGAAGATTTCCGGGATTACCCAAAAGCAGTTAATTATGCTGTGAAGAATTGGATAGAGCCGTATAAAGAAAAATTTGTTTTATGTTGGACTAATAATGTCATGCATTTTGAGAACACGGCGAGTAGTAGGTATGTGTTTTCAAGCAATACTTTGTATATACATATGAATGTTTTTTTTACAGTATTACGTGAGTTTTTTGACTCCATGTTTTCGATACTCACAGGGCCGAGAGTGCACACGCAAAGTTGAAAAAACAACTTGGGACTAGTCAATCAACTTTCGAGATATCGTGGGAAAGGATACATAGTCTGCTGACAAATTCACACAACCAAATTAAGAGCTCATTTGAGACGAGCCTTAATGTGACACCCCATCGATACAGTTCTCCCTTGTTTAAGATTATTCGTGGGTTGGTGTCTCATAATGCTCTCAGTAGGATTTATGACGAGTTGAAGAGTTTAGATGATACCGGCGTCGATCTCCTACTTTGTGGTTGTGTGTTGAGAAGAACTTGCGGGCTACCTTGTGCACATGAGCTTGCACAGCTAAAACGGGATGGACAATACATCCAGCTAGATATCTAGCGTCGATGACGCATTCGAGTATATCACAAAATATCACAAAACATAACAAGATATCTAGCGTCGATGACGCATTCGAGTATATCACAAAATATCACAAAACATAACATGATATCTAGCGTCGATGACGCATTCGAGTATATCACAAAATATCACAAAACATAACAAGATATCTAGCGTCGATGACGCATTCGAGTATATCACAAAACATAACAAGATATCTACGATCTACGTCGCCTACGTCTACCAGTCGCCCTCGTTGAAGATTCAGGTTCCTCTGGAGACTGTAGCTTCAATGCTCGATATGCTCCGACCATTGCCGTCTCATAGGTCGGAATGTCTAGCGCCTCTCGGTTTGAGATCCATGTCTGGTAGACTGGTTCCAGATATCCCAAAGCATTCCCAATCATGTCCCATGGTTGTGGCCCTGTCTGTGTAGATGTAGTCCCCGCAGCACTAGAGACGTTCTTCGGATTCTGGACAATAGGATGTGAAAACTTTTTGTACCAGTCCATATAATCAGGTGAACACTCCCATGCAGGGTTTGCAGTTCCCCCACGGGCTTCGGCAGACAGTACATGGCTGCGCCAGTATTGGAAGTAGCCTCCTAGAACATGGAACGCCAGCTTGTACTTCTGGCTCGTGTTTCCCCGTCGAACCTCATTTGGAAACAACGGAGGATCAGGAACTTTCTGTCGTAGGCCAAATTGTCGAAGGACACGGTCGGGATGATATGACTCTACATTGTCAAATGCACGTATACATCCATGAAAAAAAGTCACCTCGTCCCGAGGAAAAGTGTCCCTCATCCCGTTATAGGGTGTCCAATTCACCTACAATAAAAATTTAAGCAATTATAGAACACATATATAGCGACAGTAAAATGGACGAAATTACACTCACATTGTGGACTTGAAGATGTGTCATGTGTTGGTCTCTCCGAACGGCATGTGAAATGTGTCCCTCATCCCGGTAAGACAAAAAACATCATCTAATGTAATTGTCATCTCTCCGAACGGCATGTGAAATGTGTTGGTCTCCGGTTGCCAACGCTCAACAAACGCACAAATTAGATTCTTATTTGGCGTCTTGTACGAAAACGACCTTATGTTGGCTATACGAGAATTTTGAAGGACAGGATTTATGTTACCTTCCAACTTCCATGCGTACAGCTTGGTTGTGTGGCACCAACACCTTAACACGTCCCTCTCAATGCCATTCCAAATCTCGTACGCCACATGTGTCTTGAAACTTGGAATAAGTTGTGGATCTTCGGGTCCACCGGGACAAGGCCCCGTCAAAATGTCAGCATCCTCATCCTCTTCTTGATCAGTTTGGCGCTCTTCATCAGTGTGGCACTCTTCATCAGTGTGGCGTTCTTGCTCCTGCTCTTGGTCGGCCGTTTGAGTCGAAGCAACAAGTGCTTGTTGTTGAAGACGTGCAAGTTCCTGCTCTTCAGCCCGACGTCTCCTAGCTGAAGCATGAGTCGTTTCCCTCCTACTAGTTTGCTTTCCTACAAGTTCCACCAAAATAACATGGCTTAAAGAAATATTTTTTAAATTGTATTGTTCGGTCTCGAAGAGTCGAACTAACCCACACTGTTCGACCATAACAGGTCGAACAAATCTGTACTGTTCGACCGAAACAGGTCGAACAGTAAGCAAGGTGTTCGACTATCGTGAGTCGAACACATTGCTGTGTGTCCGACCGACCAGAGTCGAACAGATCCGTAAATTTTGGGGAAAAATTCGATCTGTTCTTTCGTTCTAACCCTAAATGGTCGACAAAACAATGGGGTTCTAACCCTAAATGCTCGACAAAACAATGGGAGAGAATGTAGTTTGGATTGAAATGTTTGATACTCCACCTCGATCCATGGTGAAGAGACTTCTCGGAGTGGGGTGAACAATGGGGGACTTCTCCGACTCAAATCTGGTGTTGGAGAGAATTCCAACAGAGATGGGGAAGAGAGTAGTGTGGAGGAATAGAGTAGTTAGGGTTAGGGTTTGATGGGGAAGAGAGTAGAGTGGAGGTGTATGTAGGGAGAGAGGAGAGTGGGGTGAATGTAGAATTTTGTGTATAGAGAGGAATGGGGTGTACTTAGAAATTGGGATGTGCGGGTTGTACACTATGGTTTAAGTCATAAGGGTATTTTTGTCAACATTTGGGGTGTACTTAGTATTTTTATAAGTTAATTTATTTTTAGGTGGGGTGTACTTAGAAATTGGGGTCAACTTAGAAATAGATGGGGTGTCAATAGTCGGACCCTTCTATAAATATTTAATGTCAATGATGTGTATAGTCTGATAAATGTGCTCCGTGATCCTATATATAATGGTCAAAAACCATCCGAATTGTTCTATATTATAAAATCAATCTACGTTACAACCGTTGGATTTATATTATAAGATTGAGATTAAAAGATGAGAGTATCTATTTAAAAGATACATGTGTGAACTCGGCCTTCACTACCAAAATAAGACGGATTAGTGACGCCTAAAAACTTTGTTAATATGTAAGTAAACATTGCTAAATAGATTTAGCGACGATTTAGCGACATTTATGTGTAGTCGAGTATTACATGGTCTAACGGTAAAAGTGTCGTATTAGTCACTACAACGACATCATCTAGCCAGGGCCGGCTCCAGCATTTTGGAGGCCCTAGATAAGTCCAAAAATGAGACCATTATCTCTTTATGTAAATTTTATTTTTACAATAACGAAGATATATTTTGCGATCCCCTCTACTTAAAAAGACATTAGAAACTATAAAGGAGGAAAAAAAAAATTCATTGATACATTTGTTGAGGGAGAGAGTGACTATTTTATTTTTTTCCATAGGTTAGAGGTTTTTCGTGGGAATGTGAGAGAGAAGATAAAGTGACGACTTAAAAATAGTTGCAACATTTCAATTTTTTTTCTTGTGAATGATTTATTTAATTATTCTTCAGGCAGCCATAGCTCCATGTCCACATATTAGCGACAGCTAGCGATAAATTAGTGACGTTTAAGATACATATTAGCGACGTTCTGATACAAGATTGCGACGCTTTCTGCGTCGTTAATCATCGTTGAACGTTGCTATTAAAAACAATTAAGTTTTTAAAATAGTTTCCAAAACAGATAATGTATATTAAAAAACATTAAGTTTTTAAAATAGTTTCCAAAAAAGATAAAAAAAAAGATAAAATATATCAAAATAATTTAAATATATTTTATTTAAAATAGAGTAACATTAATTTAATAGGCCATGGGGGATTTTCGAAAATATGGCATGGAGGAATATACATACGATTTGGACTGGTCATCTTGAATTGTTTTTAAGTCGCTTTATAAAGAGCATTTACAAGGAGAGAAAGATGTGAAAAAAAATTGGAATATGATTTCATATTCTAGAATCTAGAGTGAGATTGGAGCAATGGAAAAAGGAAATTTAAAAAATGAAGAACATATATTTGCAATGTTTTTTTTACAATAAGCATGACTTGTAGGTGCAGCAACCACCTCCTCCATCCACCTGACCCTCCACCACCCCCGGGATCCCTGCTCCCCGGCCCCCCTCCCCCCGCTCCCCGTCTCCTCCGTCCTTCTCCACGACGAGCACCGAGTCCGCAACCTCGCCCGCCGCCTCGGTGGTGCAAGCCCCTCGTCCTTCTCCGCCCCTCTCCGCCCCGGCTCCTCGGTCGGCGTCGGCAGCTACGTAACGACAATCAGCCTCGGCACCCCTCCCAGGACCTACACCGTGGTCGTCGACACCGGCAGCTCCCTCTCCTGGCTCCAGTGCTCCCCGTGCAACGTCTCCTGCCACGACCAGGCCGGCCCCGTCTTCGACCCCTCCGCCTCCACCTCCTACCGCACGGTCCCGTGCTCAGCCTCCCAATGCGGCTCCCTCGCGCCGGCCACGCTCAACCCCTCCCGCTGCACCGACTCCGACGTCTGCGTCTACGAGGTCACCTACGCCGACCGCTCCCTATCCGTCGGGTACTTGAGCAGAGACACCCTCCGCATTGGCTCCCTCTCCCTCCCTGGCTTCGTCTACGGCTGCGGCCAGGACAACGAGGGCCTCTTCGGACGCTCCGCCGGCCTCGTCGGCCTCGCCAAGAACGAGCTCTCGCTGCTCTCGCAGGTCGCACCGGAAGTCGGCCCCCTCGCCTTCTCCTACTGCCTCCCCACCAAGTCTTCCACCGGATTCGTCGCCTTCGGCCCCTACGCCGCCTCCAAGTTCTCCTACACGCCGATGCTCACCAACCCCTTCGACGACACCCGCTACTTCCTAGAGCTAGTCGAGGTGACAGTCGGCGGGGAGCCCCTCCCCGTGCCCGCCTCTTCGTACGCGAGCATGCCCGCCATCATCGACTCCGGCACCGTCATCACCCGCCTCCCCCCCGGCGTCTACTCCTCCCTGAGCGAGGCCCTGTCCGCGGCGTTCAGCGAGTACGAAAGGGCTCCCGCCTACTTGATACTCGACACCTGCTTCGCGGGGAGCGTCCGCGAGATGGCGGTGCCGGAGGTGTCGATGGTCTTCCGGGGAGGGGCCACGATGAGGCTGCCGGCGAGGAATGTGATGATCGACGTCGACAGCGAGACGACGTGCGTGGCGTTTGCGGAGGCGGGGACGGTCGCGGTCATCGGGAGCCGCCAGCAGCAGACGTTCGACGTGGTCTACGACGTCGCCGAGGCGAAGATCGGGTTTGCCGCCGGTGGCTGCGGGTGATGTTGTGGTGGTCGGTTGCTCTTGGTGTTATATAGAGAGTGAAATAAGCATTCAATATATTTATGTTTCAAACTTCTTTTAGGTGGGAAATGTGGTGAATTTTTGTGTATGGTTTTTTAACGATATCCTGAATTAATTGTACGTGATACTTGATAGATATTTGACACTGTAACAATTTGTAGAAAGATGTTTTCACGATAGAGATCGTTGCACACTTGTTGCATATACAATTTCCGATGAAAATATAAATATAAATATATAAGTGCCGATATGCTGTTCTCAAATTATGTCTACCAAATCATTCTTATAGGTGGTAACTCCTTAGTTTGGATTTTTCCACCGAACCCTAATGTTCGTCTCTACGCCAAACCATAGGTTTTTGCCGTCTGCAAAACCCTAGGGCTTTGCGTTCCCCATTACTGCTCCCTCCCTGCACCATCCCCCGACCATCCATCTCCTTCTCTCCGCCCACGGATCTCATCCTAACCCACCCCTCAACTGCAACCGATTGACAGCCGTCCTCTTCTCCACTCGTAACTTCCATGGCTTCCTATAGAGAAGTAGTGGAAAAGATGGCTTCCCTGTTCAGCATGCAAGGACCCGCTGAAGCGATATCATTGACGGCTAGAGAGAGTTCTATACCCCTTCATTGGGCTTCTACCTTGGCCGTTAAACCATATTCCCAAAGGAGTTTTCAAAAATCTACTCTTGCATCTATCCTTGCCAAGATATGGAAAACGAAGGAGCCGGTGCACATCTCTGATCTCGATATCGAAACAGGGTCCTTTCTGGCAAGAGTAGATTCGCCCGAAGAGGTCAACCGTATTATACTCGAGGCCCCATGGAGCATTAATGATGATCTCCTTGCCAGGGGCGGCCCGGGCCCAGGGCAGGCCGGGCGACTGCCCAGGGCCTCCTGACGAAAGGGGGCACCAACATGGAACTATCTCCAATAAAACTAATATGTATCATGTGCTTTTTTCTAACAAAAAAATATTGTGGTGTAGTGGTTATAAAACTAGCCTTATATTTAAGAGGTCCTTGGTTCAAATCTTGGCTACAACAATTTTTTGTTTTATTTATACCTTTTTTTTACATTATGTATGGGGGCCCATTTTGGAACTTTCGCCTCGGGCCTCCACCAGCTCAGTGCCGGCCCTGCTCCTTGCAATCGAGAAGTGTGATCCAGGAAAACTACCGGAGGAATACAAATTCAACATGGCGGACCTCTGGGTCCAACTCCACAAGATACCCCCGAAGTTCTTAAATTGCAAGGCGATCACCAGGATCGCGGAGGCCATTGGATCCCCTAGGCGAATTTTAGATGCAGAAGAGACCCAATGGACTACTTTTGCTCGCATCAAAATTATCATTGATATCTCCAAGCCATTGAAGAAAGTAGTCCTGATGATGATAGATGGGGGTGATATGAGCATGGTTGAAGTAAGATATGAAAGGCTCCCTCGTTTGTGTACCTTCTGTGCTAGATTGGGTCATGTATACGATATCTGTTCGGAGCGCCGTAACTTCGAAACCCTCATAGGGGAAGACTGGACAGAAGAAGAGAAAGACAGACTTAAAGATCTCCTACGACCCAGAGTCAAGGAGATCGATTTTCGAGCAGAAGCACTCAGAGTTTTCGTCCGTAGGGGCGTACCTTCAGCTTCTGAGGCTACAACGAACATCAGTAAAGAGAAATCCCCTATTGAAGAACAACTACCCAGGCGCAGAACCTCGTCCCCTCATTCATCCTCCACTTCCAACCAACTGGTTAAATATACGCCGCCACACAGAAGGAACGCAAGTGCTAGGCCCTCTCACAATGATGTAGCGGGCGTACATGAGTCTTATGGTTCTGGCTTTGTGGACGAATCATGCTTATCTAAAGAGTCTCAATTTCGCCAGGGTGTTGGTATTGATGAAAGAACAGTCTCCGATGAGGATCCTCGTAATAATCCTAGTTTTTGAGTGTTGACATCGATCCCCATTATGCATATGATGGACGATCACTCCTATGCCACAAGGGATATGGCTCATATGAAGTGGACACGTCAACAAATGAAGGTTCATCACGAGTCCTTCTCAAAGAATGCACAACAGAATGATATGGAAGGGGAGACCAATGAAGCAAGCAGCATAAGCCTTCATCCATTGACAACTATGGGATTAGGTGATCAAGACATGCTCCTTTGCAACCCAGCACAATCTATGGAGGACCACACTCCAGATTGCCCTCCCCTTCATCAAAGTCTTGTACTCCATGAGCCCCCTTATGAATGTGTCTCTACAAAGCATAACTCTGGTGCCATTTATCGACCGGCTCAACATAGTAAGCTCTCCTGGAAACGTCGAGCCCGTAAATCTACATCCATGAAACCCACAGCATCACCCATCACAAAGAAGCTCAGCGCGTCTCCTTCACCGACGCCCACCAGCAACAAGAAGTTTCGCTCCTCTTTCACAGATCACTCATCCACCGATAAGGTCGTGGCGGCTGACCTCAAACAGCCGCAAGGGCCATGTTAATCCTATCTTGGAACTGTCGAAGGGCGAGGAATGCCTCGACAGTCCAAACTCTGTGCTCATTCCTCTCCGCCACACGCCCATCCATCTTCTTCATCGCAGAAACCATCTCATCACCCTCATATTCAGAGCGTATCCTTCCCCAGTTAGGATATGCAAACTTCTTCCCCGTCCACCCAATCGGCCACGCAGGAGGTTTGTGGCTTGGTTGGGACTCCACCATCACCGCGAAAGTTTCGTACCACTCACGGAACCTCATCCTCCTTTGTGTTGAAGCCATGAATGGTCAACCAGCTTGGAACCTTCTTTGCACATATAGGAACCCAAAGAAAAATGAATGAATCAAACTCTGGAAGCAGATTGAAGAAATGACAGAGAGCTTCGTCATCCCGTGGTGCTGCATTGGTGATTTTAATGCTACGTTGTCGCCGGAGGAAAAGCAAGAAGGCAACGGGTTTGATCACCGTGCAGCTAATGCGTTCAAGCAGATGATAGATCAATGTGGTTTGATTGATCTTGGGTGTGTCGGACCAGCATACACATGGTCCAACCGACGTGGGGTGAGACACCACATCAGAGAAAGGTTGGATAGAGCCATGGCTACTGCGCAATGGTGTTGTTCCTTCCCTAATACATCGGTATCCACTCTTCCATGTATCAATAGTGATCATGCACTCATCCTCCTCAACACTTGTAAGAAGCAAACCAGGATAAAGCATCCGTTACGGTTTGAAGCGCACTGGATGTCAGACAACTCATTCCCCGACATTCTTAAACGTACTTGGCAAGAGACAAGCTCTCATGAGGATCCATCATTGGGTCACAAACTGAGATTTACGCTCTCGACGATGCACAAATGGGGCCGTACTAAGTTTGGTAATATTAAAACCCGCCTTGCTGATATTCATAATCGCCTTAGTGTTATTCAATCTAAACCGGTCTCGGAGGATTCGCTAGCTGAAGAGCGTATGTTATTTGCTGAAGCTAATGAACTACAAGCTATAGAAGAAGCCTACTGGTGTCAAAGATCCAGATGCCGATGGATTAGAGAAGGCGATAGCAACACAAAATATTTCCATACAAAAGCCACTTTGAGGAGAAGACGGAATGAAATCAGAGCGATCAAATGTTCCGATGGCAAGTGGGTGTATGACCATGATATCATTGCGACTACACTTATTAATCATTTCAAAACCATACTGTGTGTTGATGAATCCACGGCCATGGACCCATTTTTCCCTGTTTCGAATGAAGTCAATACAGAAGATGAAAATTCCTCTATCAGTTCCATCCCCGACCATGAAGAGATCAAGTCAACCACTCAAAGCATGGGTGCATTAAAGGCCCCAGGACCCGATGGCTTTCCAGCAGTTGTATATCAAAAATACTGGACGGTACTTGGTGAGGATCTGACCCGAACGGTTCACAGTTTCTTCAAGGATTCTAAACTTCCTCCAATGATGAATCACACTCATATTACTCTGATCCCAAAGAAGAACCACCCTACTACGCCGGCGGATTATCGGCCAATTGCTTTATGCAATGTGGCGTACAAAGTTATTGCCAAAATTCTGACAAATAGAATCAAACAGGTGTTGTCCAGGCTTATATCGCCTAACCAAAATGCTTTCATTCCAGGAAGGCAAATATCAGATAACATTATCATCGCACAGGAAATTATTCACAACATGAAATACCTACCAAGGAGGAAAAATTCGTATGCCTTGAAATTAGATATGTCGAAGGCTTATGACCGACTCTCGTGGCCTTTCATCAAACAAGTTCTTTTTGGCATAGGTATTCGAGGGAAATCTAATGAACTGATCATGAAATGTATTGAATCACCTACTTATTCAGTTCTTTTAAATGGGTCACCGGAGGGATTTATCACCCCTGTGAGAGGAATACGCCAGGGATGTCCGTTATCGCCGTTTATATATGTTCTATGCTCTGAAGTCCTCTCCAGTTTATTCAAAAAATATGAAAGGGACAACCTCTTCCAGGGTGTTCGACTTAACAGGTATGTACCCGCTGTTTCTCATTTGCTATTTGCTGATGATATCATGATCTTTGGATATGCTACACTCGGATCATTAGAAGCAGTATGTAACATTCTCCATACATATTCAAAGTGGTCGGGGCAATCAGTTAATTACGATAAATCCAACATTCATTTTAGCAACTTGGTACCTACAAATGACAGGGAGTTGTTAGCTTCCTCGATGCACTTATCCATTATGAAGGAGGGAGATACGTACCTGGGACAAAAGCTTATAATGTCGAAACACAGAGCCTGTTCTAATGAATCCATCATTGATAAATGCTCGGCTCGACTCAAAGGATGGAAGTCCAAGTTACTCTCTCATGCCGGTCGTACCACTCTCATAAAAGCAACTCGGGGTTCCATACCTATTTATTACATGTCGACTAATTTGCTATCAAACAACTCGTGTAGAAAACTCACTAAACAACAGAGGCGCTTTTGGTGGGGACATGATACTCAAGAGAGGAAGATGCACTTTATCAGTTGACGAAAAATTGCCACTCCAACCAGAGAGGGCGGCCTGGGCATCAGGAATGTCCAATGGGTGAATTACTCCTTGGTGGGGAAATTACTTTGGAGGTTTCTTGCGAACCCCGATCTACTATGGGTTCGGTTGCTCAGTGGACTGTATCTCCAAGAGCGCTCCATATGGAGTGCCAAGAAAACGAGACGAGCGTCACCGACTTGGGCTAGTATACTAGAACTTCGACAGGTTATGACGGACGGCATCTGTTGGAGAATAAATGAAGGATGGATTAAGATACTTGAAGAGCCATGGATTCCGTCACTACCGAGTTTTCGAATTTCTGGGTACAGGATACCGAGCAATGGACCCTTACTTGTGCGGGATCTCATATGTACAGACACTAACACTTGGAACATATCTCTGATTCAGAGTTTGTTTAACCCATTGGAGGTGGCAGCCATCACTAGAATTTCGCTCACGGGAGATGGAGGACCGAATGAACTTATCTGGACAAAAGCTAGTAATGGGAGGTTTACTCCCAAATCCCTCTATGAGGAGTTTAGAAGGCGAGAGCCCAGCGCATCACATTCTGATGTTAACAAAGAAACTTGGCACAAGCTCTGGAACTTGGATAACGTGGCACCCAGAGTTCGTATTTTCATATGGCGGCTCCTCCAAAACTCTCTTCCTTTGCTCACTGTGCTTAGCAGACGTATTCCCAGTATCAATACCAATTGTCCGTTCTGTCTTATGCAGGAGGAAGACGATAACCATCTATTCCTTCACTGTCATCTGTCTAGAGCTGTCTGGTTCGCTTGTAGTATTGGCCTTCGTGTTAACAGCTCTACGGATATAAAATCCATCTTGAGGGAATGGTTGATAGACAAAAAATGTGAGGATGTGGCGAGGAGAGGAGCGAATATCCTGTGGGCTATTTGGAAGGCGCGATGCAATTGTGTTTTTAATAACTCCCATCCGACAGCTGAGAAGATTATCCATGAAGCAAAGATCATGTATAATGATTATGGAGGTACTTCAAATCCTCAAATGCTACACCTGCAAGAGCTCAGTCAATTACATCAGCAAAATTCTTGGACGCCTCCTTCTATCGGATGCATTAAAATTAACATAGACGGGGCAGTCTCGTCATCCACCATTGCTACTGCTGCCGTGGCTAGAGACGAGAGGGGTAAATGCATTGCAGCCAGATCGGAGGTCTCGGAGGATATTACCACGTTCGGAGCTGAGCGGCCTCTTCTTTCGGAGATCCTTGCTGTTCGCCAGGGTGTTATATTTGCTAGTCATATTCGAGCCGAGCAAATGACTATAGAGGGAGACTCATATATTGTGCAGAGGATTTTCAAAGGGGATGACGAACAGGTCCCTTGGAGACTCAGAGACCTGATCAGGACTATCCGCGAGGAGATACGCGAGATGAGGGTATCTGTGGAGTTTGGTTTTACTCGTAGAGCTGGTAACATGGTAGCTCATGGTTTAGCTTCATTCTCTTTGAGCAATCTCATCTGCTGTGATGAGATGGGGACTCCACTTTGTATTGCTCAGTTAGTAGCTAACGAGGCAGTTACCTCTGATGAATAAATTCATTACTTTTTCTTCAAAAAAAAATTATGTCTACCAAATATATTTCCACTTCTATAAAATATGGAGAATGCCATTCCGGACACTGGGAATTTACATATCTCCCGGAAGATCTACCAAATCTATTTCCAGTGTTAATTTACAATCTGTAAAATTCACATGTTTATAGAAGATGTGTCATGTTTGATACACATAATTTGAGGACAATAGATCTTCCGGTAGATATGTATACAGAAGGTAATAAATAACTTTTTTTTTATAAATATATTTTTGGAGAAGAAAGCGTTATATTAAATATTTGGATTATATATACTGGAAATTGCTGAGAAACCCAATTTCGGGGTTGCTTTTTATGAAAAATTCACCCGCATGATAGATTTTATGAAATGCCCAGAATTATATCTTTCCACGTTAACTATTCCAAGATTCCCTTTAGATGCTCTGTATTTACAAAATTAATACCATAACTATCCCTCCGCACAAACTCATATTTGGATTGTGATTCTTGTCATCTTCTTCTTCTTCTTCACGAGATATCTGAATTCCATTGCTCTCATCTTCAGCAGAGTTCGCAAAGATCGTTCGTAGTTCACTGTACTTTTTTTCAGTCGAACTCCGATCATCGCTCATCTTCTTCTTCTTTTCCGATAATTAGGTCAATTATGGAGAGAAGATCTTCTTTTTCTTTTCCATAAGAGTTAGCATCGTTTTGAAAAAAGAACGAAAACTCTTGAATCTTTATTCATGTCAAATTTCTTTCCACAAAATAAAAAAAAATTAGATTTCTGTCAACTGTTCTCCGTCGATATAACACGAACAAGGAGAATGCCATTCTTCGTGTAAATTAACACGGAGAATGGCATTCTCCTGTGTTTTAACATTTGAATGATCATTCTCCGTGTCATTTAACACGGAGAATGGCCATTCTCCGTGTAATTTAGCACGGAGAATGACCGTTCTCCGTGTTAAATGACACGGAGAATGGTCATTATCCTACGTTTTAACACTGGAAAGGTCATTCTTCGTGTAAACTAACACGGAGAATGCTATTCTCCATGTTAAATAACACGGAGAATGGCATTCTCCGTGTTAATTTACACGGAGAATGGCATTCTCCGTGTTTCCATTCTCCTGCATTTTAATACTGGAATAACCATTCTCCATCTTAAATTACACGGAGAATGGTCATTCTCCGTGTAATTTAGCACGGAGAATGATCATTCTCCGTGTAAATTAAGACGGAGAATGTCGTTCTCCGTGTAAATTAAGACGGAGAATGTCATTCTCCGTGTTATTAACACAAAGAATGGTCATTCTCCGTATAAATTAAGACGGAGAATGCCCCATTCTTCGTGTAAATTAAGACGGAGAATGTCATTCTCCGTGTTACTAACACATAGAATGGTCATTCTCCATGTAAATTAAGACGGAGAATGTCATTCTCCGTGTCACTAACACGGAGAATGGCCACCCTCATGCAAAATTAACATTCTTCGTGTTCTAACACGGAGAATGACCATTCTCCTGTATTTTATGGTCAGTTGAAACTTTGGAGGGCCATAACTTTTGACTGGGAGGTCGAAACGAGGTCCAGTTTGTCGCAAAATGAACGTATCTTCGAGGAGCATGAGATTAACAATTTTTTGTTAGTTGGCCTTTCGAAATTTTAGAATCGCAATAAAATGATGTTTGGACCTCCGTTTTAGCACTTTTGTCGTTTGTCTCGGTCTTTCCGAAATTTTTCGACGAGTTTTTGAAGATTTTTGAGAAAATCTAGATTCGAAAGTGAGCAGCGTATGGAAGAAGATGAAGTATCGAAATGTTTTTTTAAGAGTAGTTTCGTGGGTGTTTTCAATAAATTAGAAGGAAGGGCAAAAAGGTCATTCGGAACCCTCTTTATATATTTTTGGCTAATTCTGGGCACGCGATGAAATGTTATTGCGCGGTGGGTTTTTCATAAAACTTTTTCATTTTTTGGGCATTTCATAAATTTTCCCTTATATATATATTTCTAAGAAGTAATGATAGAAAAAATTATCATACTTTCTGCATAATTGGACTTCCTTTGAACTTGGCAAGTCAAGAATATATTGCACTGTTTTGGAAAAAAAAATTAGGTTTGGCTTAGTTTGTGAATTGTTCTACCAACTTAAACATTTGGTTGGATATGTGATTTCTTCACAAATCTCTTAGCATAAAAAACCAGATGATGAAAGTGTTAGGTCCATGAGCTGGTCCATATGTATATGAAGGCAATCAGCACTAATATAATTACCATGTTCTATGAAATCTATTAATAGGCACGACCATAATAAACCTAATGTTGTCTACTTAATGATACATATTTGGGAAGAATTTGTAATTTTGGGATCCTTTGCCCTTATTTTCTAAAAATAATTTCCTCATGGAGGTCACATGTTTAGTTAATATTCTTGGCCTTTTCTCTATTACTTGAAAGTAATTCCTTAACATCTCTTCTATCTTCTAAATGAATTATTCTCTTATTACTCTCTTTGCAAATTATACAATTTATTTCCTATTCTTCATATTCTTCAAAGCCAAGCTTAAGTAGTTCTTTATTGTCTTAATTTTAATAAAACAAAAGGGCTAATTAGTGTTTAGACCCTGAGTTTTATACAAACTTAAAGTTTAAGACCTAACATGTCCAATTGGAAAGTTTGGATCCGAATATTTCTATTTTTTTCATTATACCCTTCCTCCCAATGCATGGGAATATTTTTTTAGAGTTATTTGTATTTACTCCCCAATTGCTAATCATATCTCTACTTCCCTCCCCCCTCCCATTTTTATTTTAGTTAGTGTTACTCCCAATCCTTGGGGCAAAGTGCAAACAATTAAAAAAATTCTCACATTTTCATTTTTACTCAGTTTGCATTATGCCGTTAACAGCAGTTAAAATACGTCTAGAAATACGATTTTACCCTTCCCTCCACTCTCTCCCCCCTCTCTCTACGGTGGTGGGGGCTGGTCAAGCGGGGCCAATCAGAGGAGAGGGAAGGGTGGCCGATGTAGGAGAGGGAAGGGTGGCCGATGTAACGTCCCAGAACCAGAATACTGGAGAGCGGGGGCGTACATAGCCAGCTACATATATTGAAGTGCAACCCACCTCGCTATACGGTCACGGCTGTCTAGATACATGAGGGTTTAACTACAAGCCAACAGTCTCCTATGGTCATGAACAAGCCTATTGTCTCAATCTCAAGCAAGTAATAATAGTTACAAGATATCAGAGCACCAAATATATAATAGCAAGGCGTCCCATATATTACATATTGGATGATCATGAAGCTAGTCATACAAAATGTCAGGACTAGCAAGAGTTTCAGTCATACATGATCAACCCTAAGATTTGCCAATCATGTTACAGCCCGTAGGCAGACAGTAAATAAGGTGCAATACGAGCTAACACGTGCTCGCCGGCTAAATGTCTCAAAAAAATAATTTTACAAATAAGTGGGAGGACAAAAGAAACCCACTCATTGCCAGGGTTACGCCTGGTGGTCAACATCTGGCTGGAAGACAGGTAGATCCTCTGGTGCTGCTCCGATACCTGGCCACACAAAACCAGCTGGGTCAGACCCCAGAAAGAGCAAGTGCCACAAATGAGGCTTCACTTAGGAACTAAAACCAGTAAATCGCAATCGAATATTAAAGATAATAAATAAAGAACTGATAATAATAGAGATAACAACAGTAAACTGAGTACGAGAAAACCATTCAAGTAGCCAGGTCGCAACCTTAAACCAAACAAGGACCGGGGTTGCAGCCCTTCACCTGAATAGAAACTCGTCTCAAATACTATTGGTACAATGAAGACAATAAACGAAGAGAGGACACAGAACTGCTCCGGAAGCCAGGTTACAACCCTTAAACCAAACAAGGACCGGGGTTGTAACCCTTCGCCTGAACAGAACTGGACCCCTGATCTTTATTGCTAAGGCCAGTATAAATAATCATGGTATTAAGGTAAGGTAAAACATGACGAACATGGCATGGGGTTGCAATAAGACAATAAACGAAGAGAGGACACAAAACTGCTCCGGGAGCCAGGTTACAACCCTTAAACCAAATAAGGACCGGGGTTGTAACCCTTCGCCTGAACAGAACTGGACCCCTCATCTTTATTGTTAAGGCAGGCATCAATAATCATGTCATGTCACAATCTTGCACAGGATCAGGATAAGACTAAGCTGGAATAAATTCTATCCAATCAATCACGGCCAATCAAGAGTACGGCATGGTACTTTTAACTAACTAGGGTTATCACAGGCCTAGTTACTAGCAAGATGCAACGAGATTATCCCAACAGCCACAGGCCCTGCAAACCATCCGGTTATCCAGGTCGAATGTTCGTTATGAAGAATGTAACACGTGACTGTGTGCTGAAAATGTGTCCTACTCGTCGGTAGGCTACAAGTCCACTTAATGCGTCCAGATAACGGAATTACCTGTAGCTGAGAATCTTTTCATATCTACTGAATTATTCTAGTTTATTAGCCTTAGTCAATTACTGTAGGTATCCCTGACCGTGTACTCAGGGATCCCTCTCCTAGACATGATGCAAAACAGTACTGGTTTATTTGTATAAACGCAATCGTCCACGGTATCCAGGTCATTCATACTTGTCATGTCAGGCTAGCTGTCGTAACAGCATGTCATGATATATCATGTTAGTTGTCAAGAGTGCGCCACGGCGGGCCACTTTCGTGTTCAAAAAATATGCCAGAGTTAACATGACATAAGCATAAATATAACTATTCAATTTAATAATAATAATAATAATAATAATAATAATATAACAATAATAAGAAAAGGACAAGACTATGGAAGGAGCTAGGCGGCTAAGGGGAATAAACTCATGTGGCTGTGGGGAGGCAGTGCCATGCGGCTCGGGAGGAAGGGAGCGCATGCGGCTGGAAAGTGGAGCGGGCTCATGCGGCAGTGGGGAACACAGGCGCACGCGGCCGAAGGCAACGAACCCATGCGGCTGGGACTGCGCGCTCATGCGGCTAAGGGAGAGGTGGGCATATGCGGCTCGAAATCAATAAGTATATACGGCTGGAAATTTCCAAGGCTTTCTGCGACAGCGAGTATTGGAGTTCATACGGCTCGGAAATGACAACCCTATGCGGCTGAGAATGAACGCGGCTTATGCGGCTAGAGATGCAAGTGCCCATGTGGCTGCGGACATGCAAGTGCTTATGCGGCTGAGGGCAAACGCCATCTTATGCGGCCGAATCAGGGGCAGAGCCATGCGACAGAGTTCAAGTGGGTCCTATGCGGCTGGAAGTGTAACGCGTCATGCGGCTGAAAAAGACTTGCCGCATGAATGTTCATGCGGTCAAGTGCTGCCATGCGGCTCGGGACTGCTCTTCGTCTCTACTTGTCCGAGAAGAAGAGCCATGAAGCCCATGGCTCCCAAGCTCCATTAGTCCTTCATTCCAAGCCCAAATCTGGACTTCCACAGGTCAAAATAGGGCAGAATAAAATTCTCTACCACATGGAACTATCAAAACTTGGAAATAACAATATTTAGTAGATCAAATTCCAAGAAATCCAAAAATACTATGAACTTAGATCTACACAAATTAAGCCATGGAAATTGGGAATGCCAAATACTAAAGTGTGTTAGAATCTCGAGAGGAAGAGAATGGAACAATAAAAACTGAGTTCCTTCATGAAGCAAGCTACACTTGCCTAAGCTCTCTCTCTCTCTCTCTCTCTCCTGGTGGTTGAAGAAGTAATGGTGGAGAAGAAGTAGTAAATGAAGAGAGAGAATGAGGGAATGGGTTAATAAAGGATGATGGTGGTGGTAGGTAAGGGTTCTCCCCTTGGTTCATGATGAACCAAGGCAACCCAAGCCTAGCCGAACCCACCCAAAATAGACCAAGCCATGTAACACTACACCAAAATCGTCATTTTGGAACACCAAAATTCTGTTCCAGATAATTTTAGGAACACCTATTTTTCGTGCCTATTTTTGGGCTGCCAAATTTCTTGGAACGATAATATAGCGTTCCAAGAAATATTTTTTGGAACACTTTAAATGTGTTCCAGATTTGGAACACCAATAATGCGTGCCTAAAAACCATTTCAGATTAATTAATGCAATACTAGATGGAATGACTACAAAGTGTTCCAGGTTTGGAACGCAAACAAAATGTTCCTAACAAAGCAAAATTATCCAAAAAAAAATAGTGACTAAAAAGTA
Organism: Iris pallida; assembly: GCA_029216955.1. Classification (NCBI taxonomy): domain Eukaryota; kingdom Viridiplantae; phylum Streptophyta; class Magnoliopsida; order Asparagales; family Iridaceae; genus Iris; species Iris pallida. The sequence goes on from JANAVB010027195.1 coordinate 5,346,157, forward strand.
CTCTGGACTCTCATCAAAAGTCTTTTCTTCTTCGCAACTTTTTCTTTCAGGTCTGTATTTAAGGAGCATCTTGACTAAGTTGGTGGATGCATAAAGTAAAATTTTACACAAGCTATTAAAATAAATTAAAAAAATAAGCAAAACACTGAACAATACAAACAAGTAGAAGTGTCTGAAATATATTTGCATGTGAAATAATTAACTATTCTTGATTTGTTTTTATCATGAAAACAAAGAATTGTACACTTAGGCATTATCAAAGCATTCCTTTACACCCAAAAGAAAATGTTAATGTAACACATTATTGCATTCATTGCATAGACTTGCAGTAAAATAAAATTAGCACTTGCATTCTACGCTCTTTAAGGAAGCTAGAGGGATATCCCCTGTCTTATCTTTAAGTATAATATGATAAAAATACACAAATTTATAATAATGACACACATGCAAATTAATTTATGTTAAATGAATTCCTAATAGAGAACTAAAGTCATTACGTTGACAAGAACTGTATGGAAATGCCTATCTGATAACTTTATAGTACAAAGCTATATGCTAAGCATATTTTTAGTACTTTTCTTAAAGTAATAAGCCAAAGATGCATGAGCCTAGTGAAGACATATAGTCAAACATTTCAACATGTATCTACATAGAATCAATTATATGTGCCATAGCTTTCATTTGTCACTAATCAGAAAGTTTTAGATCTTTGCCCAAAAAAAAAAAACCACTTACATGCATATCAGCCAAAATTGTTAAATATTACATATTGTTCAATTTACAAGTTGGATCAATTGTTAGCTTTATAATACTGTATAATTCCTGGAGTTACCTGATTTTCAAAAGTGAGATTGTGTGTAATTCGTAGAGATTCCTTGCTGAGAGTTAAGAGGTACTAAAGTAACTTAAGATATATAACTACCTTAAAAATGTCATTTTTTATTCTCTAGTCCATTTCAAAACGAAGCATTAAGACCTTCACATTAATAAGTGCAAAAAAAAGTTTACTTTTTTTCCTTTGTTGAAGTGGCTAAAGTTGCCAAAAAAATTACCTCTTCATGAAATGTGGCTAAAATTGCATACATCTTGAACATCCTTACTATTCCTTGGCTCCTTGCAACCAGTGGAGTCCTGAATCACCAGACTGCCTCATTAAGGGTCATCATCTTTGCAACATTAACATATAAAATCTCTGCCACTCGACCGACAAGAAGTAAAAAAAAAATGAAGAAACACGTACAACATATCAGTGGAAATACATTGCAATTATGGGTTTAGATAAATGGCCTGGTAAAGAACTGTGCTTTTATTAGGTAGATACAAGAGAAAGAATTGTTGAGATAACATTAGATGTAAGAACTTGTAGTAAGCCTTGTTTTCCAATATTGTTCATCAACTGTTGCTACGCATTATATATATTAATACTAAAAATTCAATACTAAATATGGTTTTGTACGTGTAGTGACTATTGACTAAAAACCATAATGCTCGCTCGAAATAAATCTTCTTTGGCTGAAACAAAGAGACTTTGTACTCGAATGTAGAATACAATAGTTCCTGTTATTTGCAAACTCAATATTGGACAATTTCAGTGATGCTTCCTGCCTTTCAGTGATGCTCCCTGTCTTATGTTTGTTTAGGATCAATACGAGCCTAATTAAGAGAAGTAGGCATTTTATAGTTGGTGCATAAACACGAAAGTGATGACACAACCAATATCTTAATATGACAAAATAACAAAAAGGGCAATAACACACAAGCACACACAATCCAACCATGGATGCTATACCTCTGCTATCGTTTGTGGATTTTTTCATTTCTAAGTTACTCTTTTTAGATTGACTGCTAAATTTATCAAAGTGAATTATTCTCGATATAGACATACTCATACAACAATACAAAATAAGATAGATTCTTATCGTCTAAACTGAGGAATTTAATGCATTTATTACTTACCTCTAAAACTTTACTTGCTTTATCTCTTGTTATTTCCTTGTGCTAGTAGGCACGCTTAAGAAAGCCAATACACAGGACCCCCTAAAATTGGCAGTCATTATCCAGTAAACAATATATTAAAAAATAATTATTGACTATAGCTATAAAGCATAACAAAATGCTATCGTGTTCGTGATATATTGTGTCGGAGTGATCCGACAGTAAAAGACATGACACAAGCACTTCAAAATACACTAGAAATAACAAAACACATGATTTGTCTTTACCCCCATGTTTGTATTATATCGAATTTGTAGTCGTGCAACATAGTGGAAAACACAAAATTTACTGTATATCAAGTTTATGATGCATCAGACAACCATTACCAAGATCGCATAGGTCTGTCTGTACGCAATCAGTGGGTAACTCGCAATCTCCTGGAGTTTCACCATATCCCTACGATCTCCTCTAACATCAAGGAACGCTTTCGTCATCACACCAACATTAAAAACAAAGCCTCATTTTATTCTTCACACATTTTACTCTAACACATGTAATCCCTCAAATACCAACAATCACAAAAAGAAAAGCATACACGATCTGTATTAACATTCCCCTTCCAATCCAGTACTCGAACACCTAAACAAGTCAATAACCGAATAAAAAAAATCCTAAATAAATTTTACTAAAAAGAGGAGATTTTGAATCAAGAAAATTACCCTTCAAAACTTCATTATTAAGCCCCATTCCACCTCTACCACTGCCAGAAAGAGCGAAATCACGATGGTGTAGAACCAGATTGTCCCGTCAAATATCTTCACAAAAAAAAAAATCAAGGTTAGGGTGTGATGAATGGGGACTTTAGGTTAGGTTTTTTCTTCTTATGTCGGAGTAGATGGTGCAGAGGACGTTGACCAAGAAGGAGCGAAAATTGTAGAGGACACTGACCAAGATGCAGAAGAGGGCGATGACGGAGGTGATGCAGATGAAGATGAAGCAGAGACACACGACAAGGAGGGTGTCCGACCAGATCTAGGCTGAGGAGGAGGAGGAGAAGGAAGAGGAGGAGGAGGAGGAGGGGAGGGACGGTGGACAGCAGGACACGTCTACGGCGGCGGCAGCGGAGGTGATGGTGGGGGAGGAAAAAAAGGTAAAGTGATAAAAAAAATATTTTTCTCTTTTATGGCTTGGACGCTTTCCTCGATAATAATTGAGATACATATGTGTGTCCATGCCTAGTTTGGAATATATTTGGAACGGAATAAATGTGTATCTATATAAATATTTTTTTTGAAAATTAAAATAACATATATTTGGAACGTTTTTTAATCTGGAACGCTTTAACGCGGTTCCAAAATCTAGGTACATAAAATAAGCGTTCCAGATTAAAAAACACCTAGTGTTCCTAATTTTTCATTTTGGTGTAGTGTAATGCCAAGATAAGCCAAGCAAGGAATCATGCAATACAAGATAAAATACGTACACGTATTTCAAAATACGTAATACGGACTATAGGCATTACAACTCTACCCACTTTAAAAGAATTTCGTTATCGAAATTTAATTAAAAGGCTAGAGGGACAAGAACAAGCTATACTATTCACAGGCAAGCTATACTAATCAAGCAATCAAGTAATTATTCATACAAGCAAGGAATCGAAGGCATGAGGCATAAGAAAGATATTATACCTCACGAGTCAAACAGGTCAGGATATCGCGATCGGATATCATCCTCACGCTCCCACGTTGACTCACCCAAAGAGTGATGACCCCAAGCAACTCGGACTAACTTGATAGTCTTGTTCTTGAGTGTCTTCTCTCTTTGGTCCAATATAGACATGGGCCTCTCCTCATACGAAAGGTTGGTACCAACAACCAATTCCGAATGATCCATGATGTGGCTCGGGTCCGGGATATACTGTCGCGGTTAGGATACATGGAATACGTCATGCACCTCACGTAGCGATGGTGGAAGAGCAAGACGATAGGATACATCTCCTACTCGCTCCAGAATGTCAAATGGCCCTATATACCTAGGACTAAGCTTTCCCCGTACGCCGAAACGAATGACGCCACGGTTAGACAAAATCCTCAGGAATACATGGTCGCCGATGTTTGTAAAAACAAAAGTGTTCTTTATTTTACAAACTTTGTAAGAAGATTACAAGAATTCTGGAAAAGTACAACTATAGGAATCCGATCTGAAGACGATCGCTTTATCCCTTGGACGATGTGAACTTTGAAGACGGTAGCCTCTGAAGAATGCAGCAGCACTTTGGAAAGAACTTCTGATCTCTGGTGATGACTTGAATGATCTCTGATCTGATCTCGGCCTGATAATGAAGACTTAAAACTCTATTTATAGAGTTCTGGAAATAACTAATTTTTAGTTATTCTGAATTGTGCAGGATAGATTGTACAGACATTGGACTGCGCAAGCAGCGAACTGCGCTGGCAGTTACTCGATCGTGGACCACCTGTATGTGACGCGTGGCATTGTTTGATTGAAATACGCTTGGTCGTGTACAGACGGTTGCCACATGGTGAGTAATTGATGGCATGTATGCCACGTATAAATTATCAGTTGTCTTGATGGAGTGCGCCACATGAACTACGCTGGCTTCAGATTGCGCTAGATTGCATTGCACTGTAGAAAGTCTGGTAGATTGCGCTTCGATTGGGCTGGTAGCTTGCGCTGCATGTACAGCTATCCTCGAGCGCTGTGCTGCACGAGAAATAAATAGTTTCCTCGTTCTTCGGGCTGTCAGCTGTCAGAAGATCTGATTTTCTATCAGATAATGATGACAAGGCCACGTCAGCTTGTGCGCTTGGATGTATGCGCAGTTCAGCTTACGCAGTTGAATTGTTGCGCAATCTGTCTCCTGCACAGTTCATTTGAAGAGTGCACAACTTGATTTTCTTTGCTTTTTTGATGGGTGCAACTTGATTTTTAGGACCTACAAGACCCCCTTCAAACTTTTCGAAATTTGAAAATATTCAAAGTTTCGAAATACTTTGAATTTCGACTTTAAAATCAAGTTGCGCAAGTGATGCCTTGACTGCGCGTTTGGAGGAATCAGCTCCTAATTTCTCGGCGCAATCTGAGTTGACTGTTACTTTTGAAAAATTATAAATAGTTCTTATTCTTCTTTCTGTCATTCTTTACTTGTTTCTATTTGTTCGAAAGAGAAAAAGCTCATGTGCCATCTTCGACTCTTCTCCTTCTTCTCCATCGACATCAATGGCCCCGAAATGTTCAGCCGCCGATAAGGGCAAAGCCCCCGCTGAGTCTTCGACTCGGGCTGCACCCCGAATTTTTTGTCACGAAGTCGGTCACCCTGCGCTGCAAGGTAGACGATAGACTCGATCAAAAACCCTTTTTAGGGTTCTTTGACATTGTCGAACCTTCAAACCTTTCTCTTTTTAGAGATTCGGTTGTATTGTGCCGCCCTGTTTAGGGTTTTGTTTGCACACACATAATAGTTTTCATTTTTATGAAAACTATTTTCTTGCGCAATCGGTGGAAAGCGCTGGCAAATGTTCAGCACAATCTATCGATTTGCCCAAGTCTGTCCAGCGCAAACTGATGCTTTGCACAAGTTGCTCAACACAATCTGATGACTTGCACAAGTAGATGTATTAGCACAACTGGATATTTTGTGCATGTAGACTGCATTAGCACAATCTGATGCCATGCACATAGCGCAATCTGATGCTTGTGCAATTTGCTAATCTTTTGAACATAATCTTTGATTTTACATGTACTGAATTTTGTCTCTTTGTTTGATACAGTTAATCTCAGGGAAGACCCAGAATATGAGATCTTTACAGGAACTCTGGCTGAGCCTGAATTTAAGGAGGATCTGTCCCATGTGATATTTCCTCAGTATGTCCTGCCATCTTCTCGACAGGCCATTCTAATAGCACAGGACAATGAAACCTTACTAAGTCCGATGAACGGGCAGCCACTGCAAACTGCTGACGCCGTTGTTCATAAGAAGCCTCTATTTTTGTTCGGTGAGGCTCTTGATAAGAGTTTTCAGCCGAGACCTCGAATTGAACAAAGACTCTTTCAGAGAGGCGAGAAAAGAATACTGTTACCAGATATTGCCAGGTGCCTCCCTCTATCTCGCTATGCTCATGCAAGCTATCCCAGGAGGATAGACTGGGATATTACTCCTCTCCAGCAAGCCAGAACAGGAAACATTTGTGTGAAGAAAGGACCCAACAACAAGGACATGTTTTATAGTTCCTCGGAGCGTCACAGCTCTCTGCTCAGGGGATTGAAACCTGGGTGCATCCCACCAGAGAACTCCTTCCTGCTGCTGCCAGTTAGAACACCGATCTTTGTGAATAAATTTGCGAAGGTTGAGGGAAGATATCTGGATCAGGACATCCGATTGACAGGTCTGGTGAATCCAGATAACAAAAGATGAAACTGCATAGCCAATTGGATATTGGCTCAGTTCGAAGAGAAGCTCAAGGAGATTGAGTTGTACCAGGTGGTATATTCTACCGTATATGGATTCCACCCCAACCCTCAGCTGTTTCTCGCATTGGCGGAGAGGTACAGCTTTAGGACATGGACTTTCATGACGTCCTGTAGAGAGATTGGACTGGCTCTTCATGAGATGAAGTATATCTCGAGCTTGCCAATGGGGGAATTCCCCTATGAAGAATTTGTTCTAACCAATAACGAGTTGGACCGACTTCGTCGGGAAAATGCTGATATGGTGGCCATTTTTGAAGAACTGTTGTGCCACTATAAGATCTGCTCCTTGTATTACAAGAGTGGTTCCTCTGGCACTTGCTACTCGTCAAAGTGGTTGCCCTATCTCTTCCTCAACCACATCATGGAGAAGAAGACTAAGGAGCACGATAAGTGCAACCCTAACTTCTTCAGACCACTCAGCCATAGTGAGATGATAGGATTGATGGAGGAGAACAAGGAGATGGACATCAAGGTTGATGATGAACTTCAATATCCTCCTTTCAAGATAGGAGATATTATTGAAATTTTCATGAGAATGGGCTATAGGCCTATGTCAGAGGAAGCCCAGTTGGCGGATTTCCTCACCTACTGGCTTCGACGATTCGTCGTCCCTGGAGCCAGTGCCGTCGATCGCTTCCATCGCGGCGTGCTCTTTGCTGTCGTCCGTTTAGTCTTTGGCTACCGGATGGACCTGCTATCGGCGATGACCTGCAGAGTGAACGTTTGTCTCCGCCTTTTTGTTGATTCAATGCTCAAGGGAAAAGGCGAGAAAGGGAACTTCCCTCGGCTGGAGCTTCCCTGCACTTATTTGTTTGGATGGTTTCTTCTGCACTATCCTTCATTGATGTGCCCCGATATGGGGGCGGTCAGCGGAAGCTTCTTGCGGAGATTCTCTAAGAGTAAATGGATATACACCAGTCTAAGAGATTGCAGACGTGCTCTGAATCTCGAGAAGGGGTAGAATTTCTACTGTGTTCCCCCTCCAACTGGCTATGAACATATGTCTACAAATCTGGTTGATCTTAGGAGGCAGCCTTTGGGTCGTGCAGTATTTGATTGGCTGAAGACGATCCGGCCGTCACACCTGGTCTACAGATTTGAAGATGAATGTTACTTGGAACCCTATCTTCCTAGCCGTTTTGTGCGCCAATTCGGCTATGACCAATTCCACATGGGTAACGCCATAACGTGCCTGCAAGGACAAGGTTATTTGATCGATGGCGCCCGGGCTTGGGCTTATTATAATGCTCGAGACACAAGAACAATGTTCTCGATGCCGACGAAGAGCGACCATGGCCCGCGGATGCTGTACACATATTCAATCTTCTATACATCGGCGAATACCTTTGTCGAGAACTTTAGTTTCGCCGACAGCTTCGCGACAGCGGCCAGATTAAAGAAGGGAGCAACTGTTATGTTGGCTCCTGGCAACGATGAAGAGCGTGAACCAGCCGATGCACCGTTGGAAGCTTCATGGGAAGCCAACTTCCCGGAAGAAGTCAACGAACCATTGCGCATCTCTTTGAAAGTTGTCAAATCTCCAGCCAAGGAGAGAAAAAGAAGGAGAGAAGAACCTTCTTCTCCAGTTGCGAAGAAGAAGCTTGTCTTGGAACCTTCAGAAAAGGTCACCACTCGGTCGCAATCTCGGCAGCTGGCCGAGTCAATTCAGAGAGAAGAAGCGACCACCCTAACTTCTGTTCAAAGACAAGAAAATGTCATAGATGTAGAGAGTCCAGTGAGACCTCTACATAGAAAGAAAATGGCCTTCAGAAGAAAGAAGGTAGTCACTTGTAGCACCCAGTTTTCCAAATGAGGGTAATTTCGAAATTTCGTGTTTATAATTATTTTAATAATGATATTTAATTCATGATATAATTTTTGGTAATTTTAAATCATTTTAAAATTATTTAAATCAATGACTTGTGGTTTTGACGTTTTGCTAGTGAAACCCTAGAGACTGTTTAACCTAGAGCCTAACCATGTGATTATGATATTTTAATATCATTTTTGACCTAAGGATATTTTACATTTGACCTCTTTGAATTATTTTGATATTATTTTATTATTTATGATATTGTTTTGGGATTATTTGAGTCGGGTTCGAATTTTATCTCAATCCGACTTGTAACGGGGACCCGGGGTAACTTAAACTCTAGTTGGACCCATGCATTAGTTAGCCATGGCCCACATTTTAATTAGTCATGTTAGAAAGATTAGTCATAATCCTAATTATTAGGTTAACCATTTAGAGTTTTTATTTTGACCCTTTTACCCCCAAATCCTAACCAAAATTGTTTTAAACACTTGTAACTAAGGGAGGGGCAAACTTGTAATATTCAATGAGGGGGGGATAACCATTGTGGCCGGCCCTAATAGGAATCCCATCTCATTTCCTTTCTTTGAGAAGTCTTCTTTCCCAAGTGCTCTCAAGCTCTCCCAAGGAAGAAGCCTTTCTCCTTGAATTTTCTCTCCTTTAGGTAATATTTTTTTCTCTTTTATTTCTCCATTTTGCATTTAGAAAAGTTTTAACCATAGGAATGACCCCCATTGTTGTGTTCCTATTTTGTGTCCTCTTGTGTCCATTATGTGTCCTTTAGGAATTTCTATTATATTATTGTTGTGTCTTGTGTTCATGGGGAAAACCCCCAAACTTGGACACACTTTATATTTAAAATATTGATTAAATGAATTAATTCATATTAAATCTCAGATTTGAATATGTAGAGATGTGTTCTTGAGTACTTTACATTTCATTCATGTATCTCTTATAGATGTGTTCATGTTACATATATATATATATATATATATATATATATATATATATATATATATATATATATATATATATATATATATATATATATATATATATATATATATATATATATATATATTGTAATGAGAGTGTATCTATATTTATATATGTAATAAATGGTTCATGATGATTATATAATCAAGTTTGTGAGTGTGGTTCCTCATATTATTATTGTCATTATTGTTGTGGATAATTAGGATATATATTGTGTATTCTTTTGGCTCAAACTATCTAAATCCGTCATGATTTTTATCCACATTTTTAATTTCAGCCCTAACTTAGAAATGTCATAACTTCTAGCTCAAAGCTCGGTTTAATCTCCCATTTTTTTTAAAAGAAGCGTATTGAAGTTAGCTTTCCAAAAACATATATTAATAGGCCTAATTCTTTCTGTAACTTTCTGGAGAATTATTTGAGTGTCAGCTGTACGAAAGACAAACGCGTTCTCGGTGTTTTCGCGATTCCGGGAGTTTCCGAAAACGAAAACGCGATCCGTTTGAATTTTCGGAAAGCTAACACATAGATCTATAACATACTTTAATCCTAGATTTTAATTCATGCTGAGATGGTACAGTATCAGCCTTGATAGGATGTACTAGTAGCTTAGGAGATCTATGAGAGATTATAGTATCAGCCTTGATAGGATGTACTAGTCTTTTGGTGAGTATAAATGTGTTATGAGAGATAGGGGCCTATATGTCTTAGTAATGCATCGTTCCTATGGTAATAGAATGTATTAATAGATGGTTAATAGGAAGATAATAGTTTGAGCATACCTATAGCCTATGATCAGTTCCTTTTCATCCTTAGTTAAGACCACTTTAAAATAGGTCCAGTCCCTTGGATATAGGTTCCAGTCCATATTTTATTGAAGTTCCATTACCGTCGTACAGCAGAGCAGTGTTGGAGGTATTCCTAGATTGACACTATTTAGATGTCTGTTTATTATTCCAGTGTTAGGAAGTGTTACCTTAGATATTGGGTAGGTTAGAGGCTCTAGAAGGAGTACTATCGATCTTAAATTTCGAGGACGAAATTTTTCTAAGGTGGGTAGAGTTGTAGCATCCAGTTTTCCAAATGAGGGTAATTTTGAAATTTCGTGTTTATAATTATTTTAATAATGATATTTAATTCATGATATAATTTTTGGTGATTTTAAATTATTTTAAAATTATTTAAATCAATGACTTGTGGTTTTGACATTTTGCTAGTGAAACCCTAGAGACTGTTTAACCTAGAGCCTAACCATGTGATTATGATATTTTAATGTCATTTCTGGCCTAAGGATATTTTACATTTGACCTCTTTGAATTATTTTGATATTATTTTATTATTTATGATATTGTTTTGGGATTATTTGAGTCAGGTTCGAATTTCATCTCAATCCGACTTGTAACGGGGACCCGGGGTAACTTAGACTCTAGTTGGACCCATGCATTAGTTAGCCATGGCCCACATTTTAATTAGTCATGTTAGAAAGATTAGTCATAATCCTAATTATTAGGTTAACCATTTAGAGTTTTTATTTTGACCCTTTTACCCCCAAACCCTAACCAAAATTGTTTTAAACACTTGTAACTAAGGGAGGGGCAAACTTGTAATATTCAATTGGGGGGGGGGATAACCATTGTGGCCGGTCCTAATAGGACTCCCATCTCATTTCCTTTCTTTGAGAAGTCTTCTTCCCCAAGTGCTCTCAAGCTCTCCCAAGGAAGAAGCATTTCTCCTTGGATTTTCTCTCCTTTAGGTAATATTTCCTTCTCTTTTATTTCTCCATTTTACATTTAGGAAAGTTTTAACCATAGGAATGACCCCCATTGTTGTGTCCCTATTTTGTGTCCTCTTGTGTCTATTATGTGTCCTTTAGGGATTTCTATTGTATTATTGTTGTGTCTTGTGTTCATGGGGAAAACCCCCAAACTTGGACACACTTTATATTTAAAATATTGATTAAATGAATTAATTCATATTAAATCTCAGATTTGAATATGTAGAGATGTGTTCTTGAGTACTTTACATTTCATTCATGTATCTCTTATAGATGTGTTCATGTTACATATATAGATTTGTGTATATATATATATATATATATATATATATATATATATATATATATATATATATATATATATATATATTGTAATGAGAGTGTATCTATATTTATATATGTAATAAATGGTTCATGATGATTATATAATCAAGTTTGTGAGTGTGGTTCCTCATATTATTATTGTCATTATTGTTGTGGATAATTAGGATATATATTGTGTATTCTTTTGGCTCAAACTATCTAAATCCGTCATGATTTTTATCCACGTTTTTAATTTCAGCCCTAACTTAGAAATGTCATAACTTCTAGCTCAAAGCTCGGTTTAATCTCCCGTTTTTTTAAAAGAAGCGTATTGAAGTTAGCTTTACAAAAACATGTATTAATAGGCCTAATTATTTCTGTAACTTTCTGGAGAATTATTTGAGTGTCAGCTGTACGAAAGACAAACGCGTTCTCGGTGTTTTCGCGATTCCGGGAGTTTTCGGAAACGAAAACGCGATCCGTTTGAAGTTTCGGAAAGCTAACACATAGATCTATAACATACTTTAATTCTAGATTTTAATTCTTGCTGAGATGGTACAGTATTGATTATTAGTAGGTGTTACTATTCGGCATATGCATTTTGTGCACCCTTGTGTGTAATATAATGTTCTATTTGATTTTAACCCATGTTAATATATATACATTATGTAATTAAATAGAGAATGCAAGCATGAGTAAATGTTTAAATAAATGATGTATGAGGTGTAAGTATCCTATCTAATATAAGCATGTATAAGTATGGCTTGTAATGAATATGTAGGTTCCATAGTATGTAATGTATGGTGCATATAGTAGTGCAAGAGAATAAATGAATGATGAATGAATGCAAACATGAATGTAATGTAATAATAGATGTAATGTATGCAATATACAAGTTAATGAGATGTAATGTTCTATGTTAACACAAATCCTATATTACCTCATGTACCCCTTACACTATGTTGACACTATCACACTTGACACTTTGTTCACTTACACTTTGACACTCTTTGATATGTATACACTATGTATGCCCATTTAACCCTCACTTGCCCCTTTGCCATGTTCACATACACACTCATAGCCTCTTAAATAAGTATTTATGAATATAGTTAACTTAGCTATGTATGTATATTATATATATGTTAGCATATTGTGTTGTAATATATAAGTTTATATAACCATTTGAAATGCCATGATTATAGACCTAATATTGAATACCAATATATGCATGTGTATATATGTGTAGACATATATAGCTTAAAGTAATAGATTACCTAGTGTATATCCAATGTGAATTCTTGCCTATTTGAGTATTGAATAATTGCATGCTATATAGAGTTGGGTGTATGTTGGCTTGTATAGCCTTGTATTGATGTGTGCTTGCTAGGATAGTCTTGGTTAGGCCTAGTAAGACTTGCTGGGTTAGGACATGACCTAGTTTGACCTAGTTTGACTAGTACAGTTGACCAGAGTTGACCAAGGGTTGACTTTGGCCTAGTTGACCTAGATTCATGTATAATGTATTGTAGTGCTTTATATTACCCTTCTGGATATGTTATGACTTGTGCTGTTCTAATTAGGAGCCAGACACCTCTCATCGGACAGTATCTTTACCTTGGACATTCAGATATCAAGCGGGTACATTCTCTGATCATTTCATATCCTGTTTAGAATTATTTTCCTGTTTTAAATTACTTTACTTGATACTGTCACGTTGGTCACACGGATTGGTACTATATAGATCTTTTCATGAGATGTTATCCCCCTCGGGAGCATCGGATACTGCATATTTTGTGCGTTTCACGAATCATCACGTATCTCTATGCTTCCTCTGATTCACGAATCGCTTGTGACACATGTACTCTCATATTCACAGAGCCATCATAAATCACCTTCACGTATCACTCATTTTATGAGCCATGTGAAGTTTTACGAATCTTAACATAACTTGAACAGATCCTTGTGTATTGATTGGGGATGGGGGAGTAGAAATAGACATGTGAATATTATCCAAGTAGCTGTAGTCATGAATCACTCTCTTAGCTGTAGTCATGAATCTCCTATGCCATTCACATGTTTATATTTTACTCTGACTCACTAGTCACTGTTAGTTCTCTATGTATAGTAGATATTTCTATTACAGTTCTCTTTCTCTGTTTACATACTATATTTCCTTCAGATCCTGTATCTTACTTTACTGCATGATTATATTTTCTAACCTGCTATGATCTGTTGAGATGTACTGTGCTCGCTCCAGTCCTGACTGGACCCGTTGATAAATTTTACAGATAGCCTGGAGGTTGCCTACTAGCCTAGAGGAGACAGTAGAGGTTACATAGATAGCTAGGGTTTTTGCTTATAGTTTATTTTCAGTCATCTTGAGTTGTATTTGTGGATTACTGTATTTGAGTTTTGAGATGTATTCTGAGTTTGTATCTTAGACACTTAGACTTCTATCTGTTGTATCTCTTTTCGATTTCATGTTTTATCTATCTTTCTTTATGCTCTACCTTAGATGTGATTGAGTTTACATTCTGCTATGTCACCCCCATTCGGGGAGTATAAACTGTTTAGTCTTATACTGTTAGATGCATTGAGACCTAGGACAGCGTTCTACCGCCGACACTGCGGCGTAGGCTGGGCGTTGTTACGTTCTCGTGCCCTAACTCTAGGGTGCGGGTCGTGACATCACTCCTCCGAGACAAATCCTGTCATCGGTCGTGGCAAATGCTATCGCTGGAGTTACAATGTCATCTCCTACACCTGCCCCTGAACTTGAAACTTTCAGTCCAGAGAGGAGGAATGAGGCTGTAGAGACCATGGATAAAGCCGTAGAGAAAGATGATGAAGTGGTACGATCTCCTACACTTGCAGTGGAGACTACCCAGCTTCCGGCTACACCAAGAACACTTCGTGATGAAGAGGATCGATTAATGATCGATGCTCTGAACGATTGCGACTTCGGTCTGCATGATGATGTTGATCCGGCCGTCGCAACTGACAGCAAAGAAGCACCAGAAGACAGTGTGAGTAATGAAGATACATCAACAGAAGCTGTTGATGATACTTTAAATCCAGAAGAGGACGCTAATGTCCATGTATCCTTGGAAGCTGTTGATGACACGCTGAATCCTGAAGAGGATATTGAGGTGCATGTGTCTCCAGAAAAGAATGCGGGTGAAGAAATAACACCTGAAAAAACTACTACTGCTGATCCCAAAGATATTAAATGATATTATCAACCTTCTTTTCATAGATTAAATAGCTGACATCTATATTTTTATCCATGCAGAACTTGAATCTTCCCCAGTTCCTCCCACATGCACTGATATAGTGCCAATAACGGCGATAGCTAGTGGTAGTCGATATTTTTCGGGCGTCTCTGAGGCAGGTAGTAGCCAGGCAGTAATGTCTGAGGCTACTTCTGCTAGGTTGGAACCTGTGCCAACAGATGACAGACTTGTCACTGGGGCAAGCCATGGTAAGATTGCCTTTACTTTTGATCCTTTTCGATTAGTTGCAAATGACAACAAAATGATAACGTTTATTTGATTTTGCAGAAGAATATCTGGGAGGGGCAGCCAGCTCTACCATGGCTCCCTTGTCTAAAGAGCCCTCCACTCAAGTGCAAGAAGCTGAACGTCTATCTGTACAGGCACCTGCTACTGCTTCGACATCCATGGGAGTAGCTGCTACTCCTGGTGCTCTGGCTACTAACTGATTTATCATTAGCGCCTTCACCAACCTTTTCTTTAATTCGTTGGGACCCTTAGTAGATAGGGTGATAGCGAAAGAAGATGCTGGTTTCTCTACAGTTAGAGGTCCAACCTCTTATCTGATCAATGCCATTCGCAGTCAAGGTGACAAAGCTCAAGCTGTTTTTCTTGAACATATATTAGATAAGCTGGAGGCATCGGTTAGAATCTACAAGAGCTTAATAGGGGGAGATGGAGCCCTTGGTACAGGCTGAATTTGAGAAGATGTCTCAAGAGGCTGCAGTTGCGAAAGTTGATCTCCAAGTTCTCTTGGACACTTTCTCTACTAAGTCTGCTGAGTATAATTCCCAAGTGGAAACAATAGCATCTGTTGCTGAGGAGAAGGAGAGGAAAGTTGTTGAGCTGCAAGCAGAATCTGTCCGTCTTCAAGAAGAGTTGAGACTTGTTCAGCTTGCTCTGGAAGATGTGGTCACACAACATCAGGCTGCAGTTCAACAACTGGACGCCCTGACCCAGGAAAGAGATGAATATGTCACAACTCATCAAGCTGAAATCTCTCGTAGATTAGTAACCATGCCGTCTTTCGACGATAAGTCTGAGATGGAGGAAGCTAGAAGGCGAGTGATGGACTCTCGTGAGGAGCGACTGCAAACTTTAAAGCATCAGATGACTAGCTTGATGACCCCGCCAGCAGAATGAGAAAGACTTTTTGTATCTTCAATTTTTGTGACATGTAATTTTGTAATGTCTTTTAATTTTGATCAATAAAAGACATTTTCTTTGTGGCTCTATTATTTATTGTATATCTTATTCAGATATAAATAATAGCGATAGAAAATATATTCAGAGGTGCAAGACATGATATATTTCTTGATTTTAGAAAATAATTATATTCATTATATCTGCTCAGAGGTAATGTGGACATGGCAGAATATAACTTGTTGAATATCATTATTTCAGTAGACAACTTAATCAAAGATGATAAGTTGCTGATGTGAAAGAATTGATGAATGAACGAAAAATGAATCGTCAAAATGTGTGAACGAAATGAATGAACGAAATGAATCGTCAGGATGAACGGATGAACCATCAAATGAATTGAATGAACGGGTGAACCGTCAGGTGAATGTAATGAACGGGTGGACCGTCAGATGAATGGAATGAACGGGTGAACCGTCGGATGGATGGAATGAACGGATGAACCGTCAGATAAATGTAATGAACGGATGAACCGTCAGATGAATATGATGAACAGACGAACCGTCGGATAAATAAATGGGCGAATCGTCAGATAAATATGATAAACGGACAAACCGTCGAATAAATGAACGGGCGAACCGTCAGATGAATGTAATGAACGGGGGAACCGTCGGATAAATGAACGGGCAAACCGTCAGATGAATATGATGAACGGACAAACCGTCGGATAAATGAACGGGCGAACCATCAGATGAATGTAATGAACGGACGAACCGTCAGATGAATGTGTCGCTTTGTTGTCTTACAAATCTCTGTCTATAAATAGAACAGAAAATCAGATGGAATGATCACTTTCACTTTTCAACATAAAGATGTCGTCTGGAGATGCATCCAAGAAGGCTGAGATTGCCCCGAAGTTTGAAGCGGTTACTGAAGAACGTCCAGTCGAGCCGGCCCAGCCAAAGCAGACAGAGGTAGGTAAAGGTTCGTCCGTGCCCAAGCCGCCAAGGGACATCTTGGATTTTCTTTTTGAACCAGGGAAGACTGAAAAAGATGAGGCCATGAGGATGGCTGCTTGCAAATTCCTGGTGGGTTCGAGCAAAGATGTTCTCGACTCTTTTGCTGATTATGTTTTTTGTGAAGGACGGTAGTGGCCCTCGTCCCAATTTTGAGAAGGATGATAGTGACCTTCCTTGATATTATGTACTATCATTCATGATGACATAAAATTAAATTTTATTTATGAACTTGTCTGATGATTACAAGCAATGTCTTTTACATTTATACATAATACTTTTTGAGGAACTTGCCATTGATGGGCATCATTGCAACTCGACCATCCAGCTCTGTGAGTTGATAGGCTCCATTTGAGAAGACTTTGCTCACGATATATGGCCCTTCCCACTTCGCATCGAACTTGCCCTTGCTCATGTGAGTCATAGTCATGGGACGTCTGACGGTTAGAACGATTTCTCCTTTCTGAAAGGCTCTGACTTTAACTTTGCGGTTGAAAATCTTCGAGATGCGGGCTTGGTATAACTCAATATGCTGTTGAGCTATTAACCGCTTCTCATCGAGCGCCTCCAATTCTTGAAGTCGAAGAAGATCGTTGTTCTCTGTAGTGAGCTCATTGGCGATAGCAATCCTTAAAGACAGAATTTGAAGTTCCAAGGGTAGAACTGCTTCACAGCCGTATACCAAAGAGAAGGGTGTACAGCCTGTAGGGTTGCGGACCGTAGTACGATAGGCCCAAAGACATTCTCCAAGCTTTTCACTCCAGTTTTGTTTGTTAGTAGACACAAACTTCTTGAGGAGCTTGATGATAGTCTTGTTAAAAGCTTCATCCAAGCCATTAGCAGCAGAATTGTAGGCTGTCGAAGCGACATTGTCAATCCGATGATCGTCACAGAACCTTGTGAACTTTTGGCTGATGAACTGAGGTCCATTGTCATGAATGATCCTTCGAGGTACACCAAATCTATAGATGACATGGTATTTGACGAAGTTGATGACACTGCTGGTCTTGACTTCAGCCAATGGTATAGCTTCGGTCCATTTGGAGAAGTAGTCGATTATTGCCAGTATGAACCGATGACCTCTAGAAGAAGGAGGATTGATGGGACCTATAATGTCCATGCCCCAGGCTTCAAAAGGCCAGGAAGCAGCAGTCGGATGAAGAAATTCTGATGGTTGATGAATGAAATCTGCATGGATTTGACAAGCTCGACATTTTCTTGCATATTCAATGGCATCAGATACCATAGAGGGCCAGTAGTAACTCATGCGTCGGATACGATCCTGTAGCTTAGGACCGAGTTAATGTGCTCCGCAGACACCGTCGTGAGCTTCACGCAATACTTGCTTCGCTTCATCACCAGCAAGACAGCGCAAGAGTAAGCCGTCATAAGTCTGCCGGTAAAGAGTTTTGGTGGTCTGATTGTAGTAGAATCGCAGAGACCGCCGACGAATACTCGTAGCTTCCTTGGGATCTTCAGGAAGTATGTCATGAACTACGAAATCGATGAAAGGAGCTCTCCAATCTTCACTGATAATATCGGCTTCAGTAAGATTACTGAACTCAATATTACGATTGTTTTCGACGCAGAACAATTCCCGATTAGAGACAACTACCACCTGCTGTCTTTTGATAGGGATGGCTAAGACTGCTGCAAGATTAGCTAAAGCATCGGCTTCAGTATTGCAAGCTCGACGGACATATTCGATGAAGAAGGCTTTGAATGATGTAGCCATGTTGATTGCCGCTTCATAGTAAGGCACTAGATCTTGATGGCGAACTTCATAGGTTCCTCTAACCTGGTTAACAACCAGCTTGGAGTCACCATAAACTTCAAGATATTCGACATCCAGTTGTTTAACTAGCTGAAGACCAATGAGTAGAGCATTGTATTCTGCCACGTTATTGGAGCATGGTTCATCTAAGGAATAGGCTCTTTGAATAGCTGACCCATCTAGAGAAATAAGGAAAACTCTAACTCCTACAACAATGGTACCATTGGGTCCAATCCTGGATGCACCGTCAAAGAATAGACGCCAAGTAGGAAATTTTTTGGAGATCATATTTGATTCCAATGTCTCGTTTGGAATTTTATCGTAAAGTTTGGATGTCTCTGGAATAGGATGAGCTGCTAAGAAATCCGCCAGTGCTTGACCTTTAACAGACTTTTATAGAACATATACCATGTCATATTGGGCTAACAGAATGGCCCATGTAGCTAGCCGAGAATTGAGTGTGCTAGGTTTTTTTATCAGTACCCGAAGAGGATTAACTCGGGATATGACATGAATAGTTTGGCCAATGATGTAATGCCTCGTCTTTTGAACATCAAACATAAGAGCTAAGCATTTTTTTCGACCGGACTATAACGGTGTTCGGCACCAATCATAGTACGACTGAGATAGTAGATGGCTTGTTCATGACCTTCTTTGTTCTTTTGGGCAAGTAAAGCACCCAATGAATGATCCATAGCACAGACATGCATTAAGAACGGTATGCCAGAGATTGGTGGCACCAAGACTGGTGGGTTCATGAGATATCGCTTTATGTCATCAAATGCTCGTTGACATTTTTCGGTCCAAATGAAAGACACACCCTTCTTCATTAGCTGAGTAAATGGTCTACAGCGTCCAGACAGATTCGAAATGAATCTTCTGATATACGCAAGTCGACCTTGGAATCCTCGTAGCTCTTTTAGGTTGCGTGGAGGACGCATCTCTTGAATGGCTTCGATCTTCTCGGGATCCACGTGTATACCCTTAGAGGTAATGACAAAGCCGAGAAATTTGCCACTAGAGACACCCAAGAATGACTTGGTGGGATTCATTTTGAGTTGATGTTGGCACATTAGATTGAAGATAGTTCTCAAGTCTTGGATGTGATCTTTCTTTAGACGACTTTTGACAGCAATATCGTCGACGTAGCATTCGACAGTCTTGCGCAGATGATCTCAAAAAATGGTACTCATGGCTCGTTGGTAAGTTGCACCAGCGTTCTTAAGACCAAATGGCATTACGGTATAGCAATAGACTCCGCGAGGAGTGCGGAAAGAAGTATGCTTTTTTATCTTCAGGATTCATCCGAATCTGATTGTATCCGGAGAATCCATCCATGAAAGATATTCTTTCGAACCCATAGGTGTTGTCAATCATGACGTCCGTAATAGAGAGAGAAAATTCATCTTTTGGATATGCTTCATTAAGATCCCGAAAGTCGATGCAGACTCGAATTTTTCTGGTTTTCTTTAGGACTGGAACGATATTAGCTACCCAATCTGGATGTTGTTCTTCTCGGATAAAGCCACAAGCAATGAGCTTCTTGACTTCATCGTCGACTGCATCCATTATTTCTGGCTTGAAGCGTCGTTGTTGCTGTTTGACCGATTTTATATTAGGCAAGATATTCAATTTGTGAGTAGCAATTTTGGGATCTAAACCTGGCATGTCTTCATAGCTCCAGGCAAAGACATCAATGTATTCTTGAATAAGAAGAATTAATTCTTGCTTATCTGCCTCTGGAAGGTTCTTGTTGATGAATATTGGACGAGGTGACCCGCTCTCTCCTACGTCAATTTGAACTAATTGATCTTCGGTAGGAGGTTCCCTTTGTTCGAATCGGAGTTCCCATTGGGTATCCATTCGTTGAGCCCAAGGATCTGTTTCGGGATTTTCTTCAATATCCTCGTCATAGCCTTCTGGAAGCTCAACGGAGACCATGTTAGAAGATACGATCAATCGATGAACTTGACCAATGCTGGTGTCAGAATCCCATGATCTGGAATCAGAAGAGTTAGAGCGCTCCTCACTATCGGACTCGAAGACTGCTGGGGATAATACCAGAGGTGAAGTATATCCGAGACCTCTTTTGGTCCTGCTATAGTACATCTCTGACTTTCCTTTCGGAACAGCCGTACGGTTAGGAGTTCTTCTACCTTTACCGTAGTTGAGGCCATTCTTGAAGTCATAACCCATCTTTCGGATGATGTCTTTTGATTGTTGACTGTAACGTCGAAGTTGAAGATGCCCCATATTGTTACTTTTGCTATCATCCGTATAGCTGAATTTTTGTTCTGGTCCTTTACTAAAAAGTATTGGACTCTCGCCTCTCTTTCGAGCGGGCACAACACGATATGAATCATCTGGGTGTTCGAGTGAAACTTCTGTTTGAAGAGACTATACAACTCCCATTGTAAATGACTGAAAGCTATCTAACATATCCAAATAGCACTTAGCATAATAAACGACATCAGTATACTGGAAAGTAGATGCTTTTTTATTGATTTGTACATCTGTATTTACAATAGGACCTGTAGCCTTAGTAGACTTGGTCATATTGATTACAAGAGGGGAAGAAAAAAAACGTGGAGGAGGATTAGAATTGTTACGACGGAGGTCGATAACAAGCGGCTCAGAGGAGGTGAGCTCCCTTTTATCCTTATTATGAGATAAATCAATAACAAGTGGCTCAGAAGAGGTGAGCTGCCTTTTTTCTTTGTTACGACGTAAGTCGATAACAAGTGGCTCAGAAGAGGTGAGCTCCCTTTGATCCTGACCACCATCAGTTGGTTGCTTCTGGACTGGCAAGTGAATAGCCAGTGGTTTGAAGGATTGAGGACGAGAAACACGCCCTTTGACAGGTATAATGAGAGTGTCATTGGGCATTGCTTCTTGTTCTTCTTCAGTGTCCAGAGACAGTACTACTTTCATGAACTAATCCTTGTACATACGAGCATCATTGCAGTATACTTTGACACCTTTGAAAGGATAGAGATCAGCAACCTTCTTTTGAACCTCTCCATTGTCATCGACATATTTGAAACATTAATGGAGAGTCGAAGGAACAATGTTATGTTCATGCAGGAATGGTCTCCCCAACAGAGCATTGTAAGAACAACCATGGTTGTCAATGATGTAGAAGGTCACCTTTGTGCGGAGATTGCCTATTTGGAGTTTTAGGTGAATCTTGCCCAGAGGTTCACTTCTTCCCTGATTGAACCCAAGGATGGCGGTGATTGTACTGGAAAGTCTATGCACTGGGATCTTCAATGTATCTAACATTATCTTCGGCATGATGCTGAGAGCAGATCCTGGATCTATCAGAATACGATCGACTTTCATCGAGTCGACATATCCTGTATAGTATAGAGGACGGTCATGCCTATTGTCTTCTATCAACATGTCATCCTGTGTGAAGGTAATGTTTGGAATTAATTCCAAAACACTATGACAATGTAGGCAAGAGACAGGCTCTGCTTTCGGCTTCTTTAGAAAGGTTAGACAAGTTTCTGCCTGTATTAGAGCTTCACTCAAAGTTTCCCGAGTCTCTTTGGAGAGGCGCAAGAGCTCGAAGATTGACAGCCTGGCCGGTGTATTGGCTAGTTGAGCCAAGATATCAAAGTTGTAAGGCTTCTCAAGTCCAGAAGGAGATAATTTCTTCAAAGGTTTGTCGAAGCGGACTTGTTGTTTGCCTTTGTCGGCTGCTGTCGACTTGGGATGAGTGGGTTCTACAACCGGTGAGGATGCAGTAGGAATATCCTCAGTGGAAGAGGTTGCACTGGAGCGGGCTCAGAAGAAGAAGCAGGATTTTCCTGAGCTTCGGGATACTCCTTTAGATAGGCTTTCCCTGATATGGTGCCCAGCATGATTTCCTCTTCAACTATGGAGTCAAAAGACACTATATTGCAAGTCTTTGTCTTGCCCTTGGAGCGTACTTTCTTCTTGGAGGAAGAGGGAACTTCGAACTCCGAAGCAAGATCAGGGTGAATCCACATAATCTCGCCATTGTCAAGAGATAAGGGGACGAGACCTTCACTTTATGGAGGAGGGAGATTCTCGATCTCAAGAGTAGCCTTGGGGATAGGGATGACACCGTGTTGTACCATCTGCGGAGGGAAGTCACCGAACTGAACTGAGACCATGTTCGCGGTAACAGTCTTCTCGTCTTGCTGCAGAGTGACAACACCAGCATTGACTAGCTCTTGAATTTTGCCTTTGAGCACATAACATGCTCGAGTGGGATGCCCAATGAACCTGTGATAGACACAGTATTTGGGATGATCAGTCTTACCAACTTCATCAGGCTTCTTCGGATCTGGGAGCTGGAGCTTATTGCTTTTGATCAAGTAATCAAAGATACTCACGGTGTCATTCTCGTCAAATAAGTACTCTACTTTCGGACGAGGTTCCCTTGGTGGATGTGCAGAAGGAGTAGAAGTAGACGTAGGTGGAGCTACATTGACCGCCAAAGATTCTTTGTTCTTCAAGTTGATGTTCAAAGTCTCTTTTTTCTTGCGGTTGTTCTGGCGATTACCGCTACTCGATGTCTAGTGTTCATTCCGGTCGGGGTTAGACATGTGTACCCCCAACTGCTTAAACTTGTCAGCGCTAACTTCAGCTGCTTTAGCGTTGACAATGAAGGATGGCCAATCTTGGAACTGAGTTAACCCCGTCCACATGCTGATGATAGGCAAAAGATTTGCCTTGCAGGTGTCTATGGTGACAGCGGCCGGAGTTCTATGAGGCATTTTTAAAGCTTCTCGGCAGAACCTTTCAATGAAACTCTCAGCGGTTTCATTATGTCTTTGTTTGATTTTATTAAGGGCTGACATGATCATGTCATTGATTCTCTCATAGAATCGTTCCAAGAAGATCTGTTTGAGACCCGAGAAAGAGGTGATACAGCCATCGGGTAAGCTTCTGTACCAATCGTATGTGACACCGGCTAAATAACCGACGAATACTCTGGTAAGAAGAGCGTCATTTGGCTGAAGTTGGACAGTCATTACCTCAAAGTGGTTAATGAACTGACTGGAAGAAGTACTGCCATCAAATAGCAAAATTGTAGGGATTTTGTACTTTGGAGGAAATAGGACTTCCTTCCACTCAACTGGGTAGGGTTGTTTGATTCCCAACCTCTGTAAGTTGTCCTTCTCTTTGAAGGCCTCGAATTGAGTGCGCATGAGTTTGACAGCTTCATTGGCATCCTCCACTGATGTAGAAGAAGCAGGCTGAATCAGAGTATTAGGGAGAGGAACAACGTGGTAAGCACTACCTCCAGCACCTGACTGACTAGGTGTAGGTTGAATCTGTACAGGAGGTACTTGAGGAGATGCTACCCCCAATCCTGTATTGACAGGCACCGACGATGCTATGATCTCAGGATTTGCAGCAGGTACAGTCGGTGGTACTGTATGTTGGGCCACGATGATAGAATGCATACTTACAACCATTTCAGTCATGGTCTTCAACTTGTCTTCTAGTGCAGCTATTCGATGTTCTTGACTAGCCGAATTAGAAGCATCTGGGTCTTCAGTGACAACATAAGCTGTCACTTCTCTAGGTACAGTGGAGGATACTGTATGTTCAGAACTTTTGCTGTATGCATCATAGTCAGAGAAAAAAATCATCTCCTGAGTGAAAAAGAGGGAAATGACCGGAAGGATCTTGGAGAAGATTTTTTTGACCGATTGTATCTCGGCTTCGGGATCTGGTATGTCGAAATACTCCTTCAGAAGATTCTTGGAGTAGATTTAAATACTGTTGGCTGGGTTTGCGAGCTTTGCCGTGCTTGGAGCACTTCCTACCCCCAGTGTCTCGAGAAGTCATGTTGACGGAAGCGTACAACACTTCATCTTCATCTTCTGATATAGGTTCAGATGTTGCAAAATTCAAACGATCGAAGACAGATCATTTTGTTGTCTGACAACAACACTTGATGATAACCTTGTGATTACAATGGTGTCTAAGTGGTTGCACTGGAGGTGTTGAGATGTTGTCCCGTTTTTGTTTGAGGTGTTCTCGGAGATCAGGAACAATGACAGGACGAGAAGAAGTCTGAGGGATATGTTCTTTGATAACATTCGGAACATGGTTCCGGTTCTTCAGATGTTTTGTCCCTTGAGTGTACAGGAAAGTACTCATTTCATTAGCATAGGTGTCATGATTTTTGATCCTGGAAGTTTGCCTCTGATGCTGGTTGGCCTTCGGCATTGGCTGTTTGCGTTTCGCCGAAGTTGGTCTATTGAGATAAGTTCTTAGATCAGCAAATTCACCCCCAGGGATTTCTGTCTGAGACACCAACAATTTTCCCTATTTTGAGCAGGATATCCTGAGAGTTGGAAGATCTTGGAATTCTGCTACCGGAGTAGGCAGAATACCTCTTTGATCAGTGCACTTCCCTTTGGCAAGGAGGGAAGAAGAACCATTGTTTGAAAGAGTTCTTGTACTGACTGATGTCGAGGCACGTTCAGATTGATCTTCTATGGTAAAAACCGAGGAAGACTGAGAAAAGACCAAAGGGCCTTTTCCTTTGTTTTGTGAGGAAGGGTTAGCTAAAGAGCGTTTTCCTCTGTTGTCTTCCAAGTCGTAGGATGAGGAAGTTTGAGAAAAGATCGACGGGCATTTTCCTTTATTCTGGGGAGGAGGTGGAATAGTCAAAGTGGATTGCGCTGGAGCAACAGGGTGCTTGGGAAGAGGAGCATAGTTTTTCCCCTTACTGTGAGAAGAAGGGAGATTAGCCAAAGGGCTGTCCCTCTTAGATTGCGCTGGCACAGTTTGCGCAGGGGTTGAAGTGGCTGTTGGCGCATTTGCTGGTTGCGCATGATGAGTTTTGACAGAAGGTCTTCTGGCCACAGTCATAGCAGATTGCGCAGCAGGAGTCTTGACTTCAGAGTGCGTTGTTTTCTATAAATAAATTCACTTTATTTATTTTGATTCTGGAAAAATACAACTGTAGGAATCCGATCTAGAAGACGATCGCTTTATCCCTTGGACGATGCGAAGAAGAAAAGCTCTTAAGAATTCGACAGCAATTTAGATATTCTGTATATCTGTACAATGAATGAGAAAAGAACTCTATTAATAGAGTCAAAAATAACTAAAAAGATAACTGTCTTCATAACCTATGCATAGTTGATAATCACGCAGGACTCAATCGTACGCAAAGTTGATGAGCAGTTACTGGACGTGGCCCATAACTGTTGGACACATGGCAATCATGCATGAGTCGTGTGCAAGTTACTGGGGCACGCATACGAGAGATCCGTGGCATGTCTGCCACATACTCCAATTTGATAATCTGACATGATAATATGCTAACTGGTTGAGGATGAAATCCCTGTTGAGATGAAAAATCCACGCTGACTTACAGCAGAATACTTAGGCTCAAAATATACACAAACTTGAGGCAGAGGGCTTAGAATACACACAAACTTGAAGCAGAGGGCTCAGAATACACGCAAACTTGAAGCAGAGGGCTCAGAATACACGCAAACTTGAGGCAGAAGGCTCAGAATATACGCAAACTTGAGGCAGGAGCACTGAAGTTCAAAATGCACGCAGACTTGAGGCAGGAACACTGAAGTTCAAAATGCACGCAGACTTAAGTCAGAAGGCCAGATGTCTTGATTCGACGTGCCTCAACTGACATAAAATCTCTGACATTGATTGCTTTGTCAGTCACATTAAATGATGATAAGCCCTTTTTGGTACGCCAACTTGATGAAGACCGAATCTTGTTGAAGAAGATTTCAAAAAGCACGCAATAGTCGGCTGAGATCTCTTGAATCACGTGCATACGCGGTATACGAGGAGACATTTATTGACTGTCGTGCTGTCAGTCATAATTACAATCTGACAAATGGTGAGCTGTCTTTTGCGTACTTTTTGAGGAAATGATTTGATAGAACTAAGCGTGTCTTTTAGTCATTTTCTTGATAGGTTGTATTAACTCAGCGTGACTATATTTTTGAGGCCTACAAAACCCCCTTCAAAGTTTTTGAAAAATGATAAATTGTTTCGAAATACTTTGAAATCGAGACAAAAAAATGAATTTAGTCACGCTCAAATAATACAGAGAGAGATTTTTTCTGAAATGATTGGGCTGTTAGGATTCTGTGCAGTTTAGGATCCCGTGAAAAACCCTATATCGAGGCAAATGATTAAGGATTTTGCCGTTTGGACTTCTTTGCGAGCCTATAAAAAAGGCCATACACCACCATTAGTTCTTTTACTCGTTTTTTAGAGAAAGAACTCCATAGAACCCTTCATCGTCTTCCCCGTCTCTCCTTCTTCTTTCTTAACCATGGCTCCCAAGATCGATGCTCAGGCTAAGGGCAAGGCCCCTAGCTACAACGTCCTCGCGTGCCACCTCCGAACGACTTCCTCGTCATGAAGCCACTCATCCCCCCATGCAACGTAAGCATGCTGATGATGGGGGATATGAATTCAAGAAGATAAACTCCACATAGAAATCTCTTTAGGATTTTAATAAAAATGATGCTGAACTTTCAAAATATATCCTCCCTTCTTAGGGCAAAGGATATTTAATAAAGTTTGCCCCCTTTTAGGGTCGGCTATACTTCACATCTTCGTGTTTACGAAGCTCTGTGTTTTACGCAAATGAGCACGACTCTCATGACTCTGCGTGATTTTTCATATGTTGGCAGAGATGTCGATGTTGAATTATTCACGCAAACTTCTGAGAGTCATCTTCTGGATAGATTATTCTTGATCTGTCAGCGTACTTTTGTCATTTTCACTTCAGTGTGATTCTGGCAATGATGCGTGACTTTCATTCTAATCTGTCTAGACTTTGCGTGAATTGATCACATGCGTGATTATTTGATCTTTGCATAATTCTGGCAGCATATCTGTCTGATTTATGCGTGCCTTATGAAATTTTCTTTGAACACTGCTAAGCACGTATAAGGTTCATAGACGTAGATCTTTCTGAAGTCTGCGTGACAAAACATATCTGATCTTTTCTTTTCTTTTTTGTAGTGGACATCCGAAGTGAAGAGGCTGAATATGAGGGATATATGAGCTTTTCATTCAAACATGACTTATCTCATGTAAAGTTTCCTCAATTTGACACTCCTGAAGCCAGATTGGTTTGAGTCTAGGACTTCATCTGGGTTTTCATCATAGAGTTTTGAATTTTCTGGAATTGAATGAGCAGCCAGAAAATCAGCTAAAGCTTGTCCTTTGACCAATTTCTGAGGGATATAGTACATATCATACTGAGCAAGTAAAATTCCCCAGTTAGCCAATCGAGAATTTAAAACACTTGGTTTCTTCATCATGACTCGTATAGGATTGATCCTGGAAATGACATGAATGGTCTGGCCAATGATATAATGTCGTGTCTTTTGGACAGCGAACATAAGGGCTAGACATTCTTTTTCGACCGGTGAATATCGAGGTTCAGCTCCGGTCATGGTACGACTGAGATAGTAAATGGCTTGTTCATGACCATTTTTATTCTTTTGAGCGAGCAGCGCACCCAATGAATGACTCGTTGCTCGGGTATATAGAAGGAACGGTATTCCTGAAATAGGAGGTACCAATACTGGGGAGTTCATCAGATATTGTTTTATGTCATCAAATGCTTTCTGACATTCGTCAGTCCAGACGAAAGAAACACCTTTTTTCAAAAGTTTATTGAATGGTCTGCAGCGTCCTGAAAGATTAGAGATGAATCTCCTGATATAAGCGATCCTTCCTTGAAATCCTCGTAGCTCTTTTAAGGTGCGTGGAGGACGCATCTCTTGGATGGCTTTGATCTTCTCGGGATCTACGTGTATACCTTTCGAGGTAATGACGAAGCCGAGAAATTTGCCACTAGAGACGCCTAAGAAGGACTTAGTAGGGTTCATCCTTAATTGATGCCGACGCATTAGATCAAATATAGTTTTCAAATCTTAGATGTGATCCTCTTTTTGTCGACTTTTGACTGCAATATCATCAACGTAGCATTCGACTGTTTTTCGCAAATGTTCACGAAATATAGTGCTCATGGCTCGTTGATAGGTTGCTCCTGCATTCTTGAGACCGAATGGCATCACTGTATAACAGTATGTACCGATCGGCGTTCTGAAGGAAGTGTGTTTCTCGTCATCTGGAAACATTTTAATTTGATTATATCCAGAATACCCATCCATGAATGACATCCGTTCAAAACCACAGGTATTATCGATCATAACATCAGTAATTGGTAGAAGGAACTCGTCTTTAGGACATGCCGTATTGAGATCACGATAGTCTATGCATACTCTGATCTTGTCAGTCTTTTTAAGGACAGGTACTATATTAGCCACCCAATCAGGATGTTTTTCCTCTCTGATAAACCCAGAAGCCATGAGTTTATTAACTTCGGCTTCAATTGCATCCATAATATCTGGACGGAATCGTCGCTGTTGTTGTTTGACCGGTTTAGCATTTGGCATGATATTGAGTTTGTGAGTTGCAATCTGTGGATCAAGTCCTGGCATATCTTCATAGCTCCAAGCGAAGACGTCGATGTTGTAGAAGCATGGAAAATATTAGAATAAAAGTATAGATAGCCCATGCGGCTTTGGGTAGCAAGCCTATGCGGCTCATACTGGAGTTGCCCCATGCGGCCCGAAAGAAGACCCTCAGACTCATGCGGTTCGGGGATATATGCGGTTCAGCAGGAACATGCGGCTCAATTGACGCCACGTGTGATCCCCCCACAGCTGGCTACGGGAGTAATGGCCTCATTTAATGCTCTGACACGACTCGACGGCTGCGACGTCTCTGACATAAAGTGTCATAATGGCTCTGCCATAATGACAGACTCCTCGGGAAAAGAAGACAATCTCTGACCCGATCTGTCAGAAATCCTAGATTGCCACGTGGCAAAAGTCTCATGCGGCTCGGATAGAGAACAGCTTCATGCGGCTCATTGAGGAATCACTCTAATATGATTAACAGGAATCCGCCATATGCGGTCCACCCATAGCCCGGTCTATGCGGCTCAATACCATGTTAACTCATGCGGCCCACAGAAACTATGCATATGCGGCTCATGGAGAGATCGTCCCCTGCAGCTCACAAAGACTACGAATATGCGGCTTATGGAAAGCTCGTCCCCTGCGGCTCGATAAGGCATTGACTCCTGCGGTTCACGAAGAGTATCTCCCTGCGGTTCAAGTGTTGGTCACCCTATGCGGCCCTGGCAGGACCTTCAATTAAAACACGTGGCACTGAAGATTCAACAGAATCCCAACGAGAATATTTGACATCAGTATCATAATTGCCGAGATCAGGTCATATCATTTATTATCAAGCCAATAGGACACGTGGCGAGCAATCAAATATTGGCATAATCAATCACGAGGATTTAAAGCGGTCAGCATTAACTGCTCATAAGATTTGGTGCTATCAGCATTAGTGGCCGAGATTCATTATGATCAGGATCAAGGGCTCAGATAGAATGAAGGAAGCGTCGACATTCCAAACAGATAATCATCAGCAAACCCTAATGATCATACCCCACTCCTATAAATAGCCAGCATCCTCCCCATGCAAAAAAAAGGAGAGAGAGAGAGGTCGGCAACAAAAGAATAAAAAAATAAGAAAAGAGAGATCTACACAGAGAGAGCTTCCCCCTTTCTTCTTGATACTCACAGAGAGAGAGAAGCCAGGAGAGCAACCCGAGGAGAGTAAGAAGAGCCTTTCTTCGTCAACGCCAAGCAGATCTTTCCCGAGCCAAGGCTGCATACTGATCGTCCAAGGAGTAAGGCAGAGCGGCCGTCGCTTTCCCGAGCCTCTATCGTCACCCCCCAGAATCAAAAATAAACAATCGTACTTAGTCTGCTGTACCTAGGTTTTCGTCCCTAGGCTTTCTTTATACGAGCGAGTTTGTATTGTGAGTCTAAGTTCAGTCCTCCGATAATTGTTCTGTTCTTTTACAATCAATGGCAAACAGATGTATTCGCGAATAAGTTTGATCATGTCTTGCTTATCAGTTTCTGAAAGACTTTCACTAATGAATATTGGTTTGGGGGATCCCTCCTCACCAACATCTATTTGAACGAGTTTATCTTCAGTCGGAGGTTCTCTTTGCTCGAATCTAAACTCCCATTGATTATCTAACCTTTGGGCCCATTGTTCTGATTCGGATGAGATTTCAAATTCGTCTTCGTTATTTTCTTCAGGACCGTCAGCGGAAACCATATTGGAAGACAGAATTTTACGGTGGAAGTCACCGATACTTGTATCAGAATCCCAAGAAGAGGAACTAGAAGAATCAGATCTTTTATCTTCGTCAGATTCGGGATCTTCATGGATGATATTGATGAAGGAAGTAGGAGCAATATAACCCAATCCGCATTTTGTCCTTCCATATTTTAGAGAAGGAATCCGAACATGCATTCTTCTTCATTTCCTATTACTGAGGCCAGTTCTGAAGTCATAGCCCATATTTTTGATAATATCTTTAGATTGCTGGCTATAACGACGCAACTGTAATATTCCAGAATCATCATTTCTATCATCATCTTCAGGGTTGATAGGGTTTTTTGGTCCTTTGTAGAAGAATATTGGAATATCTCCTGGTTTTCTGCTAGGTACTAGAAAGCATGAACTTTGTACTGATTCTAAGGATACTTCTGTATGAAAAGTCTGTACAACTCCTATGGTTATTGTTTTCAAGTCATCTAACAAATGCAAATAACTATGAACATGATTACAAACATCAATATACTGCAAAGACGGAGATTTTTCATTAAATTCAAAAGTAGTAGTATTTACATTAGAAGGAGGTTGAACCTTAGAAATCTTAGCCAAATCAATGACTAAAGGGGGAAAAGAAGAACAAGAAGGAGTTTTGTTTCGATTAAGATCGATCACAAATGGCTCAGAAGAGGTGAGCTCCCTTGAAACTTGGGATGGAAAAGTAGTTCGTCCACCAACAGGGATTACCAGAGTGTCCTGTTTTATAGGTGAAGATGCAAGAAATGTAGTACGCCCACTGACAGGAATGATCAGTGTATCTTGGATAGATGATTGAGGTAATTGAGGGATACGTCTGCTCACTGGAATAATGAAGGAGCCTTCTCCAGAGGGTTTAGGAGACTGTTGCTGAGTAGTTCGACCTTTAACAGGAATTATCAAGGTCTCACTTTGCGGATCTTCTTTTTCTATAGCTTATACTATTTTTGTATACTCCTCTTTGTACATCCGGGAATCACTGAAATAAGCTTCAACCCCACGGAAAGGATTTATATCAGCAACTTTCTTTTTTTACCTTTGCATCGCTGTCAATGTATTTGAAGCACTGATGAAGAGTAGAAGGCACCACATTATTTTCATGAAGGAAGGGTCTTCCCAGGAGAAGATTATAAGATCCCACGATCTCGATCACATAGAAAGTGACTTTGGATCTGAAATCGCCTATTTTAAGCTTCAGATGAATCTTTCCCAACGGCTCGCTTCGCCTTTGATTGAATCCCAATATGGTAGTAACCGTCTTGGAAAGTTTGTGAAGAGGGATTCTTAATTCATCCAGCAGACTCTTTGGCATTATGCTTAAAGCAGACCCTGGATCAATAAGAATACGATCTATCTTCATCGTATCGATATAACCGGTGTAGTAGAGAGGCCGATCATGTCGATTATCCTCCAATACCATGTCATCTTGCGTAAAGGTGATATTCGGGATAATCTCCAATACACTATTGCAATGTAAGTAAGTAACATGTTCTTTATCTGGCTTCTTTAATTGTGCAAGACAAGAGTCAGCTTGAAGAAGTGCCTCACTTAATGTCTTCCGAGTCTCTTTAGAAAGACGTAGAAGTTCAAAGAGGGACATTCTAGCTGGAGTATTAGCGAGTTGAGCTAAAATGTCAAAGTTATAAGGCTTCTGAAGTCCAAGGGGAGGGGACTTCCTGATTGGTTTATCGAAGCGAGCTTGTTGTTTGCCTTTCTCTAGTGCTGTGGGCTCGGAAGGAATAGGTACAACCGGTGTAGTTGAAGGAACAGGTGCAGTGGATGATTCTTTCTCACGAGGAACATCAGGAGTATCTTTGTCAGCTGAAGAGATATCAGGAGTATCTTCAGGACTCTTGGAATAATCCTTTAGATAATGCTTCCATGTTCTAGTAGCACCAGCAAGTGCTTCTACTTTATCTTTTGGTTCTGTGTCGGAAGTAGATCCGAACGAAGTCATATGACATGACTTAGTTTTTTCGGCCTTCTTAGATTTTAGGGAAGTAGTCTTTTGAAGGGGAGGAGATTCAAAATCTGCCATTAGATCGGGATGAATCCATATGATTTTTCCTGTTTCAATAGTGATCGGTACTAATCCTTCAGACTGTGGAGGGAGAATATTCACGATTTCAAGAGTTGCCTTGGAAATGGGAACGATCCCTCATTCAAGGAGTTGAGGAGGAAAATCTCCGAATTGTATAGAGACAACGTTGGAGGTGACGGTCTTTTCTTTCGGAGTGAGAGTGACAGCTCCAGATTTGATCATTTCCTAAATTTTTCCTTTCAGTACAAAGCATGTACGAGCTGTATGACCCAACATTCTATGGTACGGACAGTATTTAGGATGATCTGTCTTACCAACTTCATCGGGTTTCTTGATGTCAGGTAATTGTATTTTATTACCTTTAAGTAGACATTCAAAGATACCAAGGACGTCATCGTCGTCAAAAGAATATTCTTCTTTGGGGCGAGGTGCTCTTGGTTGTTGATTTGTTGAGGCAGGAGCTGGGGTAGCTTGGGCAGATATTACTTCTTGATTTTTGCTCTGGAGATTGACTTCAAGAGTCTCCTTTCCTTTACGATTGTTAGGTCGCGTACTATTGCTAGTATTTTGACTCGATTCATTGGGAGTCATGTGTACCCCCAGACCTTTGAAAGTTTCGGCACTGATTTCGGCAGCTTTGGCACTGACGATAAAGGAAGGCCAATCTTGGAATTGAGTGGATCCTGTCCACATGCTGATGATTGGTAAGAGATTCGACTTGCAAGTGTCGATAGTGACAGCATCAGGAGTTCCAAGAGGCATCTTCAGAGCTTCTCTTCTAAATCTTTCAATGAAGCTTTCAGTGCTTTCATTATTTTTCTGTTTGATTCTTATAAGAGCAGACATAGTCATGTCATTGAGCCCTTCATAGAACCGTTCAAGAAATATTTGTTTGAAGCCGGCAAATGAGGTAATACACCCATCAGGGAGACTTCTATACCATTCATAAGCCGTTCCCTTGAGACATCCGACAAACACCCAAGTAAGGAGGGCGTCGCTCGGTTGCAACTGATCAGTCATTACTTCAAAGTGATTGATGAACTGACTTGGAGAGGTGGTTCCATCAAAGAATGAGATAGTAGGAGGCTTGTATTTAGGAGGATATGATACTTGTTTCTATTCTATCGGATAAGGTTGCTTGATACCTAACCTTTGTAAACCGTCTTTTTGTTTGAATGCCTCAAATTGGGTTCGAAGATTTCTCAATTCTTCAGTAACGACTCCGAAAGATTGTGGAGTTGTAGCTTGTAGAGAATAGTTAGGAGGAGGGACAGCATTATAAGCGCTACCCCCAACTCCCGAATGGCTAGGAATTGGTTGAGCTTGCCCAGGAATATGGGATTGTACTGCTGGAGGAACATGCACTGGATCTACACCAGTGTTAATTGGTATGGCGTCAGGTACAGTCCGTTAATTTTGCAGCTGGGTTGCCATAAGTTCATACATTGACTTCATAGTATCAGCCATAGATTTCATTTGTTGTTCCAAAGAAGCAATTCTTTGGTCTTGGGGAGTCATCGAAGAAGAAGGTTCATTATTTAATTCAGTATTCCTATCCACCATATAAGTTGTGACTATACGAGGGATTGTTGATGATACTGTTGTTCTGAATCATTGCTTTGTGTATCAAAATCAGTTGTAGGAGAACTACCCCCAGTAGAAAGAGGTGGAAAGTTAGATTCTCCAAGGAATTTAGAATAGTCTTCAGAAATCGAAGTTCTTTGATTAGAAGCCAGGACTCTTGATCTGGTGCCTCTATATACCCCATCTGGACTATCAGTTCTACCCCCAGTATCCCGAGAGGTCATGTTGATAGAGGCGAAAAGAGGTTCATCTTCATCAGACATAGGTTCACACTGGATCCGATTAAAGACAGACTGTCGTTTAGTTTGACATCTGCATTGAATTATGACCCTAGGTTGGAAGTCACATTCATGATCAGTATGGTCATGATCCCTTGACAGAGAATTATTCCTCCTCTTTTGTTGAAGATGCTCTCGCAAATCTGTATGTGAAGATTGAGGTATATTTGATAACAATCTTTGTTTATTAGGAACATATTTCTTGTCCTTGGATTTTATCGGCTCTTGATTATACAAAGAGTGATTAATCTGAGCAACATAATTTTTGGCATATTCTGCATCCGGATCTCTTACTTTCATTCCCGATTGGTATGGTTTCTTAACACCAGAAGTGTTTCTCAAACGGGATTGATTAAGTTTCGTTCTTAGATCTGTTGGAGGCAAAACATTGGTCTTTGACACTTGAAGTTTTCCTTCCATTGATCTGGATATTTGCAGAGAAGGAAGAGTTGAACCATCCCCTTGATTAGGAGTTGGTAACAAACCATTTTGTAGAGACAAATTCTGTGCCCAATTTGAAGAAGTCGTAGAAGAAGACATTAAGAAATGTTTCTTTTTAGACTTGTTCAAGTTTTGAGACATAGAATGTCCAGAAGAAAGAGTAGTCAAAAGACTATTTTCTTTTCTTTGACTAATAAAATTGTCAGCCAAAGCTGTTCCTGAAGTAAACACTACAGGAGCAGAAGAAACAACTAAAGAGTTGTTCCTATTCGAAGGGACTTTGTGAGCCATTTGTGGAGGAGCCATAGCAAGACTACCCCCAGTTCTAGCAGAACTTGGCAAGGAGGAAGAAATAGCTAAAGAGCTATTCTTCTTAGAATATGCTGGTGACAATTTGGCTAAGGAGCCAGTGCTGTCAGCATATGAAGTCTTGGCTAAAAAGCCAGATTTCGGTACGCATGCTGAGTCAGGGAGAGCTGACTTGGTGGATGATGCGTGCAGAATACATGCTGAGACAGGCTTGGTTAA
The DNA here is from genome assembly GCA_029216955.1 of Iris pallida. NCBI lineage: Eukaryota > Viridiplantae > Streptophyta > Magnoliopsida > Asparagales > Iridaceae > Iris > Iris pallida. Next base: position 5,381,786 of record JANAVB010027195.1, read on the forward strand.
AGAACCAGTGCTGTTAGCGTGATTTTTGGGTTTGGAAATGCACGCTAGAACAGGTTTGGCTAAAGAGCCAGTGCTGTCAGCGTGACTTTTGGACTGTGTGACTACGGAAACAGATTTGGCTAAAGAGCCATCACTATTAGCGTATCTTTTGGATGATGTCGTCTTCGAGCACACAGGAGTATGCGTGCCTGCAGTGGAGTTCTTACCAGTGTTAGTAATGGACACTGTGGCAGAAACTTCACCATCTTTGGTTGCCAACAGATTCTTAGGGACGTAGACAGATCGTCCCTTTGATTTGGCGGTGGTGATAGAGGCTGAAGTGTGTTTGCCACCCTTAGCCTGCTGCATTTCTTCATAGGCGAGTTGATTGAACTGAATCGATATCACCTTCTTCGTCGATCCGACCGACAAAGCGTCGCATTGAGTTGTGGCCATCTCAGAAGAGGATATGGGTTTCCCCAGCAGAGTCGCCAATTTGTTTTCCATAAATAAATTCACTTTATTTATTTTGATTCTGGGAAAATACAACTGTAGGAATCCGATCTAGAAGACGATCGCTTTATCCCTTGGACGATGCGAAGAAGAAAAACTCTCAAGAATTCGACAGCAATTTAGATATTCTGTATATCTGTACAATGAATGAGAAAAGAACTCTATTTATAGAGTCAAAAATAACTAAAAAGATAACTGTCTTCATAACCTATGCATAGTTGATAATCACGCAGGACTCAATCGTACGTAAAGTTGATGAGCAGTTACTGGACGTGGTCCATAACTGTTGGACACATGGCAATCATGCATGAGTCGTGTGCAAGTTACTGGGGCACGCATACGAGAGATCCGTGGCATGTCTGTCACATACTCCAATTTGATAATCTGAGATGATAATATGCTAACTGTTTGAGGATGAAATCCCTGTTGAGATGAAAAATCCACGCCGACTTACAGCAGAATACTTAGGCTCAAAATATACGCAAACTTGAGGCAGAGGGCTTAGAATACACGCAAACTTGAAGCAGAGGGCTCAGAATACACGCAAACTTGAAGCAGAGGGCTCAGAATACACGCAAACTTGAGGCAGAAGGTTCAGAATATACGCAAACTTGAGGCAGGAGCACTAAAGTTCAAAATGCACGCAGACTTGAGGCAGGAACACTGAAGTTCAAAATGCACGCAGACTTGAGTCAGAAGGCCAGCTGTCTTGATTCGACGTGCCTCAACTGACACAAAATCTCTGACATTGATTGCTTTGTCAGTCACATTAAATGATGATAAGCCCTTTTTGGTACGCCAACTTGATGAAGACCGAATCTTGTTGAAGAAGATTTCAAAAAGCACGCAATAGTCGGCTGAGATCTCTTGAATCCCGTGCATACGCGGTATACGAGGAGACATTTATTGACTGTCGTGCTGTCAGTCATAATTACAATCTGACAAATGGTGAGCTGTCTTTTGCGTACTTTTTGAGGAAATGATTTGATAGAACTAAGCGTGTCTTTTAGTCATTTTCTTGATAGGCTGTATTAACTCAGCGTGACTATATTTTTGAGGCCTATATGCGTGAGTTGCATTCTGGTTGCTGGAGTAGGGGACTGCGCAGGCAGAGTTGTAGCCAACTGAGCCAGGGGAAGAGGAGTCTTACACTTTACCAGAGCAACATAGGAAGTTGTTCGTGCACTGGCAAGGAGAGCAGTGTACTACGCATGGGCAGTAGCAGCAGCAGACTGCGCAACAGTCTTGGAAGCAGAGACAGCAGACTGCGCAGAGGATTGCGCAGGGGATTGTGCAGAGGACTTTGGAGTCCACACTGAGCAGACTTTGCTCTTGGCAGAAGTCGCAGTGCGACGAATAGTCCCGGAGTTGATCATCGCCTCGTAGGCCGTCTGGTTGACCTTTACAACCAGCGTCTTCTGCGTCTTTCCGATAGACGCAACGTCACATTGAGTTGTCACTTCCTCGTCGGAGGAGAAAGTCGTCCCCAGCAGAGTCGCCATTTTGTTTGCAAAAACAAAAGTGTTTTTTATTTTACAAACTTTGTAAGAAGATTACAAGAATTCTGGAAAAGTACAACTATAGGAATTCGATCTGAAGACGATCGCTTTATCCCTTGGACGATGTGAACTTTGAAGACGGTAGCCTCTGAAGAATGTAGCAGCACTTTGGCAAGAACTCCTGATCTCTGGTGATGACTTGAATGATCTCTGATCTGATCTCGGCCTGATAATGAAGACTTGAAACTCTATTTATAGAGTTGTAGAAATAACTAATTTTTAGTTATTCTGAATTGTGCAGGATAGATTGCACAGACATTGGACTGCACAAGCAGCGAACTGCGCTGGCAGTTACTCGATCGTGGACCACCTGTATATGACGCGTGATATTGTTTGATTGAAATATGCTTGATCGTGTACAAACGGTTGCCATATGGTGAGTAATTGATGGCATGTATGCCACGTGTAAATTGTCAGTTGTCTTGATGGAGTGCGCCACATGAACTGCGCTGGCTTCAGACTGCGCTAGATTGTATTGCGCTGTAGAGAGTCTGGCAGATTACGCTTCGATTGGGCTGGTAGCTTGCGCTGCATGTACAGCTGTCCTCGAGCGCTGTGATGCACGAGAAACGAACAGTTTCCTCGTTCTTCGGGCTGTCAGCTGTCAGAAGATCTAATTTTCTGTCAGATAATGATGACAATGCCACGTCAGCTTGCGCGCTTGGATGTATGTGCAGTTCAGCTTGCGCAGTTGAATTGTTGTGTAATCTGTCTCCTGTGCAGTTCATTTGAAGAGTGCACAACTTGATTTTCTTTGTTTTTTTGATGGGTACAACTTGATTTTTAGGACCTACAGCCGATAGAAAACTCAAGAGGGTGCCGATGAGAATCGGCCCAATGACGCTGGCGATCTTGGGCAACTCGAAGATGATCTCTGACTCTCCTGACCACCTCAACGGTCTGAGCAATCATTTCTGGACCGAGCATCTGCCTCTCTCCGACATCGTCCCGTGCTAGCGGGGATCGGCACTTCCTACCATACAGTGCCTTGAACGGTGCCATCTGGATACTAGCTTGGAAATTGTTGTTGTACTAGAACTCTACCAGGTGCAGGTGATCTTCCAACGACCCACCGAAGTCGAGTGTACAAGATCTCAACATATCTTCGAGAGTCTAGATCATGCGTTCTGACTGGCCATCTGTCTGTAGGTGATATGCTGAGCTGAACTGGAGGCGAGTCCCCAAATTTTCTTGCAGGCTATGCCAAAAGTGCAACGTAAATCTGGAATCTCTGTCCGAGGTGATACTGACTGGTACACCGTGCAATCTGACAATCTGCCGGAGATACATCTCCGCTAGCTGAGCCGTCGACTGACCAACTCTGAACGGGAGAAAATGAGCCACCTTCGTAAGCCTGTCTATAATAACCCAAATAGCATCTCTGCCAGCCAGGGATCTAGGTAATCCAGTCACGAAATCCAAGGTTATATGCTCCCACTTCCATTCTGGAATTGGCAAGGGCTGAAGAAGTCCAGCTGGCCTCTGATGTTCAGCTTTAACTTGTTGGCAAACCAAATATCGAGAGACGAACCGGACTATCTCCTTCTTCATGCCATTCTACCAAAAGTGCTGACGAATATCACGGTACATCTTCGTACCGGCGGGATGAATGGAATATTGCGAACTGTGAGCCTCTGTCATGATCTCCTGTCTGATATCTCTACTGGGTACACAAAGACGCTTCCCATGTCGAAGTGTACCGTCTTTATGGATATATAACTCTGGTCTTCGTCCTGCCTCACACTCTGCACTGAGTCGCTGAAGCTTGGAATCTGCTGACTGTGCCATCCGAATCCTCTCGACTATAGTGGACTGAACTTGCATGCTGGCCATCAATGCCACACTGGAAGGGAGGACAACTTCTATACCCATCTTCTGAAGATCGGCTAACAGCTCTGGTTGTGCTGTTAGGAAATAAACTCCGGCTCTACTGCTTAATGCATCTGCAACAACGTTGGCCTTCCCAGGATGATACTGCAGGTTGACATCATAATCCACAAGTAGCTCTAGCCATCTCCTCTGACGCATGTTGAGATCCTTCTGGGTAAACACATACTTCAGACTCTTGTGGTCGGTAAAAATCTCCACCCTATCTCCATATAGGTAGTGCCTCCACAACTTAAGTGCAAACACTACTGCTGCCAGCTCCAAGTCATAGGTTGGGTAATTCCTCTTATGATCACGAAGTTGTCGTGACGCATAAGCTATTACCTTTCCATGCTGCATTAGAACACATCCTAAACCTCTGCCTGAAGCATCACAATACACTGAGAATCCTCCGGTTCCATCTAAAAGCGTGAGAATAGGAGCCGTCATCAAGGCTCGCTTCAACTTCTCAAAAGAATCCTGACATTCTACTGTCCAAGGAAACTGTACATCCTTGCGGGTCAACTGGGTCAATGGCGCTGAAATCCGAGCAAAGTCTGAAACAAATCGCCGGTAGTAGCCGATCAAGCCAAGAAAACTGCAAATTTTTGCCACTGTGCTAGGTACCGGCCATGTTTCAATGGCCACGATCTTCTGGGGATCCACTTCTACTCCTCCTCTGATGATGATAAGGCCCAAGTACGAAATGCGATCGAGTCAGAACTCGCATTTACTAAACTTGGCATACAACTGGTGCTCTCTGAGAATCTGGAGGACGATTCAGAGATGCTGCTCAAGCTCCGCCTCACTCTTGCTGTAGACCAGGATGTCATCTAGGAACACAATCACGAACTGATCCAAATAAGGCATAAAGATACGATTCATGAGGTACATGAATACTGCCGGCGCATTGGTTGCTCTAAATGGCATCACAAGGAACTCTCAATGCCCATATCTCGATCTAAAAGCTGTCTTCGGGATGTCCTGCTCTCTGACTCTGATCTGATGATATCCGGAGCGTAAGTCAATCTTCGAAAATACTGCTGTCCCTTGGAGTTGATCAAACAAGTCATCTATCCTCGGGAGAGGGTATCTGTTCTTGATTGTCACTGAGTTCAAGGTACGATAATCTATACATAATCTGGACGTACCATCCTTCTTTTTCACAAGAAGCATCGGGGCTCCCCAAGGCGATCCACTAGCACGAGTGAATCCCTTGGTTCTGAGTTCTTCAATCATCATGTACAATATCTCTAGCTCTGATGGCGCCATCATGTAGACTCTCTCTGACACCGGGGCTGTCCCGGGAATCAAGTCGATGGTAAACTCGATCTCTCGCTCTGGCGGCATCCCTGGAAGCTCTTCTAGGAAAACATCTGGAAACTCTTCGACAATCCAAGGTAATTGTACTATTGCTACTGCCATCCGCAACACTGGAGGAGAAGGTTCAACTTCGCCTCGGGAGAAGAAAAGCTCCGGCTCGCCTGGAATGCTAAAAATAACCCTGCCAATGTGGCAGTCTATCCTAGCATACTGGTCCCTCAACCAATCTATCCCTAAGACCACATCATAATTGGCCATCGAGAACTCTATCAATCTAGCGGAGAATTTTCTACCGCTAACTATGATCCGATACGAGGAAAACACTCTATCTACTCCCACAAGTCCGTTACCAGTAAGTATATTGAGCCTTACTGATAATGACTCTGGCTCCAGTCCTACCCGTGTCACGAATCGTGCAGACATAAATGAATGCGATGCACCAGAGTCAAACAATACTGAAGCTGGAAAGGTGTTGACGAGAATAGTACCTGCCACTACCTCTCCTGGTGGTAATCCTTCTTCTCCCATGGTCAAGGCCAGCACTTGACCATGTCCTCTGGGTGCGGGTCCCCTCTGCTAAAAATTCCTCTACCTGCTCTGGATCAGGGCTTGGGCTTGGGCATACTGCTGCGGTCTCTGCTGCTGGAATGCCTGGGCCTGCATCGACAATAGCCTCGGGAATGGGTACTGCAGCTGCTGCTGCTGCTGGACTAGTGCTGGTCCTCTAACTGAAGGACTAGAGAAGGCCGATGAACTCCCCCTGTTCGGACAATTCCCAACCCTCTGGTCCGGGGCACCACAAACCAAGCACAAACCCTGTGCTCTGCGACACTCTGATACCACATGCCCTGGCTTCCCGCAGTGTGAACATCCTACTGCGGAAGACTGCTTCTGCTGCTGAGGGTGCGTCGGGGTGGAATGCTGAATTGACGTCACTGAGGCCGCCCACCTCGAAGCTCCAATGGTCAAAGCCCTGGCTGCCGGGGCTGGTGCTGATGACTGATTCATCTGACCGTGGGATCACTTCCGACCTCCGGTCCTATTCACGATCCTCTGGGAGGTATATTCATACCTCCGGGCTGTCCTCAGTACCGCATCAAAGTTTTGATGCTCAAACTGCTCCACCGCCAACAAAATCTCTAGGTGGAGCTCATGCTGGAACCGCTGGGCTCTATCGAACTCGGTCGCTACCAAGGTGGGAGCAAACCGACTAAGCCTGGAGAACTCGGCTGCATACCCATCGACCGTCCTGTCCATCTGCTTCAGATTGGTGAACCTCGTCGGTAGATCATACCGAGCTACGGCATCGAAGTACTTGGTCTGGAATCTCTTCCTGAATACTACCCAGGCAATAGGGGCCACTAATCCAACGGTCTGTGCCGCCCACCAGCTACGGACAAGATCCAATAGCTGTAGGTGCACCACGACCACCTTCTCATTCTCTGGAGTCCTGGCTGCTTCTAGAATCACCTCTGTGTCCTGAAGCCATGCATCTATAGCGATCGCATCTTCACTGCCGTCGAAGAAGGGAGGGTTCAAGTGCTTGAAGCTGTTGGCCGCACTATTACCCTGATGACCGCCTTTGGTCAAAGTGTCTGCCACCGCCTGGTGCAAGGCATCTTCTCGACGATCCTGGGAGGCTAATAGTGACCTGATGAGACCCACCAAAGTGCCATCATCAGGCTCTGCAGGCTGGACGGGCTGAACTGGTGGCTCTCCTCCAGTAGGCACGACTCTGGAGGCTACTCCTGAATGCTGGATTTGATCTCCAGATTGCTGCTGGTCCGTGGGAGGTACTTTGCCTTGCTGATCGGCAGGTCCAGGAACAATGCCACTGAAGAAGACGACATAGGAAACAATAAGGAAGGACCAGGATAGGTCAACGATACAAGCATGTGACCAGGTCAAGAATTCAGGGATTCAGAGGATACGAGTAGAGATCAAAGGCGAGTACTGATTGAGACATCTATTCGGTAAACCCTCACATACCTTGATTTATAAGACCTGCATGGGCCACCACTTAAACCATGTAACGCCACAAAACCAGAAAAATGGAGAGCGAGGGCGTACATAGCCAGCTACGTATATTAAAGTGCAACCCACCTCGCTATACGGTCACGGCTGTCTAGATACATGAGGGTTTAACTACAAGCCAACAGTCTCCTATGATCATGAACAAGCCTATTGTCTAAATCTCAAGCAAGCAATAATAGTTACAAGATGTCAGAGCACCAAATATATAATAGCAAGGCATCCCATACATTACATATTGGATGATCATGAAGCTAGTCGTATAAAATGTCAGAACTAGCAAGAGTTTTAGTCATACATGATCAATCCTAGGATTTGTCAATCATGTTGCAGCCCGTAGATAGACAGTAAACAAGGTGCAATATAAGCTAAAACGTGCTCGCCGGCTAAATGCCTCAAAAGATTAATTTTATAAATAAGTGGAAGGACAAAAGAAACCCACTTCTTGCCAGGGTTACTGTCACTCCCCGATCCTGGAATACGTATTTTAATACGTAAACCGATAAAATTGTATTTACCTTGTATTTATACTATATTTATTATGCTGTGTTTCTTCATGCATTTCCCAAAAATATTTGACAAAATATTATTTCCTAATTTATTTTCTGCATTTGGGCCTACAGTTTTGGCTCATTTGGGTAACCCATTCTTGGTTCACCAATGGTTCATCATGAACCCTTTGGTTCATCATGAACCCATGGGTCCAAGATCTTTATATAACTCATCTCATTCTCTCTCCTCTCATTTACTTTCTCCCATTTACTTCCTCCACCAACCAAGGCAAGTACCAACTTGCTCAAGAGATGGATCCATAATTTTGTCAAAGATTTCTTACAAAACTATTTGCCAAAACATGTTCTTCTTCTCAATCTATACTAGTTTAGAACTTGGAAATTTCTATTTTGAAGCTTTGATTTTTGTAGATCTAAGTTTTAATCATTTTCAGATTTTGTATGGTTTGATCTACTTTAGTTGGATTTTATGGGTTTTTGATGCTTCCATGTGGAAGAGCATTCAGTTCCACCCAAGTTAGAACTTTGGAAATCTGGATTTGGAGTTCGGATGGCCAAGTTATGATGCTTTGAAGTTTGGGTTCAGCCATGGTGTTCTTGCTGTTTGGAGAAGACAGTGAACAGTGTGCTCCGTTTGAGCACGCTTCCTATTGGAAGCGTGTCTCTTCTTGAGCTTGCGTGACTTTTCACGCAGCTCTCTCCTTGAGCCTGCGTGACTTTTCACGCAGCTCTCTCCTTGAGCTTGCGTGACTTTTCACGCAGCTCTCTCCTTGAGCTTGCGTGACTTTTCACGCAGCTCTCTCCTTGAGCCTGCGTGACTTTTCACGCAGCTCTCTCCTTGAGCCTGCGTGACTTTTCACGCAGCTCTCTCCTTGAGCCTGCGTGACTTTTCACGCACGCTGCCTTGAGTGAGCCTGAGTGACTTTTCACCCCTTGAGCGTGCGTGCTTTTGTGCGTACGCTTTTGATATTTTATTAGATAGTATATGCCCATTTTATATCCTTACGCCTTTTGTCCCGAGCATGATATGAGCACTAATGTGACCCCGGAGAACAAAGTGTTCCTACCTGATACATATACCTGAATGTCCCAGTTCTTGTTCATGCTCGACAAATGACTCGTAACTCCATGTGGCGTATTTGCAATGATGCATTACACTAAGGAGGGTAGAATATGTTGACATACTGATTGACATGGATCCTCTTTGGGGTACTCGTACTAAAGTACGACTTTAGGAGGATAATCATGTAGGCCACAGCATGTGAGTCCAAGATTTCACCTAGGGTTAAACTAGGCAACTAAATATACTAGATGCATGGGGAGGGCAGAATCCCGAGATCGTGTTACACCAGCCGCCTTGAGATATTGTCTTGACGTGCCGGCTGGTCTCCACGGATACTGTGTCATCCGCAACGAGTGGATGACTGTATCCGATTAATTCCTGCTATATAATATATGTTTTGGCAAGGTGGCCTTACGAGGGACCTGTGCTCAATCATACCTGTCTACGCGAACCCCTGGGTTGGCTAGCCTTGCCGGAAAGATACGATATGAGGATTTTCTAATAACATGACGCGAGGATAACCTCGTTCCACTAGAAACTCGTAGACTTGATTGGCCGTGAAAACGACTTACATGTATCCTATTTACCTTCCGTGAATAACTGAGGGAAGCGGACTGTCATGGTACGTGATCCAACCCATGTTCTTGTTTGATTGTTGGGTTGGTTATTGTGCTAGGATAGGCTATCGACCGAAGTCACGATCAGGAGATTTTATTGTTTATACCTTTTAACTTATGTGAATGTTATAGAGTACGACACGTCCCGACTCCATGCGGCACCTTTTGTTCTTGTTTGGTTGTAAGGGTGCCATATGGGTTCGAAGATGTTGCGCTACCCTATAATAGTAGCATAAGTATTACTATTATCAATCATTCTATTAACTGGGTTTTTAATCTTAACTCTTGTGCCCCTTTGGCGGTACTTGCTATTCGGGGCTGATCCCGCTGGTTTTGTTTGGCCAGATCTCGTAGCAGAGCCAGAGGACACGATCTTCCTCCCTGACATCCATGGTGCATACTAGGAGCATGGCGGTTCGGGGACTCGAGTGGGTTTTTTCTCCACCACTCCTGCTTATACTTTTGCGGCGTTAGCCACCGGCACCTGTTAGCCGGATTACTTGATATTTTGTGTCAGTACAGACTTGTAAATAAACAGACTGCAGCTGTGTATAATTTTGTACTCCTTACTCTCTGAGATAGCTAAATTATAAAGCTAGTCTCTCATGACCATTTTGATGAATCGTCGGGGACGCCTTACTGCTTTATCTTTAATGTTCATTTAATTGCTGATGTGATTTGATTGATTGAGACATAGAACTCTGTGGGACCATAGGAGACTTGATTGTAGCATGTACCCCTTAGTCTCTCGACAGCCACGATCGCCGTATGACGTTACGTACCTCATATGGAGTAGCTGGCCTAGTCCGTCTCCGTATTTCGGTACTGGGGCGTGACAAGGTTTTAGTGGTGGCCCATGCAGGTCTGATTTTCAGATTTGTGGGGTATTGCGAATTATTAGGAGTCTCAATCAAAACTTGTTCCCCTTGAAATTCCGTTTCGAATTCTCTGTCCTTGTCTTGATCTCTAACCTGACTTGCATCCTCGAAATCTTCCTCGTCCGGACTTGATAATCTTATATTCTTCTCTATAGGGGTGCTTCATTCTCAGTAGCGGGTGAGGCCCATGAGGAAGAGCAGCAAAAGCATGGCTCGACTGGGCAGCAACAGGGGAGAGAACCTTCCCCAGGGCAGACACGAGCAGAAATGGAACCAGAGGCAGTGCAGCCGCAGGTTGTTGAAACTCCTGCAGCACCAGCAGCGACGGCAGTACCAGATACCGTAGCACTCCTGGAGATCATCCGGGGGTTTCTTGTCACTAACCAACAGCAACAGACTCGGCAGCAGGAGCAGAACATGTTGCTGAACCAAGGGATTCAGTTAGCTCTTGAGAGGAGTGTCGGGGCTGACTCGGGAGCATCAGGAAGGTTTCGTCGCTTGAACCCGAGGTATTTTGATGGCAAGGAGGATGCCATCACTGCGGATGCCTGGATTCAAGACATCGAAGCCATTCTTGTGGCAGCCAAGGTTCCAGATGATGAGAAGGTTGATCAGGTCAAACTGGTACTTCAGGATCTTGCCCGCGACTGGTGGGCATCAGAAGAAGTTGGTACAAGATGCCCTGTTCGTTGGACCACCTTCAGTGACAGATTCAAGGCCAAGTATTTTGGCGTAGTAGCTCGATATGAGCTCCAGCAGAAGTTTATCAGTCTCAAGCAAGCAGGCAAGACCGTAGATGGGTATGCCGCAGAGTTCTGCAGATTGTGTCGTTTCGCACCAGCAATGGTGGCAACGGAGCCAGAGAAAGCTATGAGGTTCCAGCAGGGACTTTATTTGGAACTACTGCAGCTTGTGGAGGGATTCATCCGAGACAGTAAATCACCCTGGGCCGCGCCAGTGATTCTAGTTCCCAAGAAGGATGGGTCGACGAGGATGTGCATCGACTACCGCAAGCTGAATGCAGTAACAGTGAAGAATAAGTACCCGCTACCAAGAATTGATGACCTGTTTGACCAGTTGAGCAAGGCCAGTGTCTTTTCCGAGATCGATCTTCGGTCGGGATACTATCAAGTAAGAGTCCGGGAGCAAGACATACCGAAGACAGCATTCAAATCTAGATATGGGCATTATGAGTTTTTAGTAATGCCCTTTGGACTAACCAACGCCCCCGCAGTATTCATGGATTTAATGAACCGCATCTTTCTGCCGTATTTGGATAAATTTGTGGTGGTGTTCATAGATGACATTCTTGTCTATTCCAGCAGTGAAGAGGAGCATGAGAAACATCTTAGGACAGTCTTACAGACATTGAGGGAGCATCAACTTTATGCGAAACTCGACAAGTGTGAATTCTGGTTAGATCACATTTCGTTCCTGGGGCATGTAATTTCTGGGGCAGGAGTGTCAGTGGATCCGAAGAAGATTGAGGCCGTAGAGCATTGGCCAGTCCCGAGAACGGTTGCAGAAGTGCGAAGTTTCTTAGGATTAGCTGGTTACTACAGAAGGTTCGTGGCGGACTTTGCCAAGATCTCTGCGCCCTTAACGCGTTTGACGCACAAGGACGTAGAGTTTGTTTGGTCAGCTAGCTGTCAGGCATCATTTGAAGAATTGAAGAAGAGGTTGATCTCAGCCCTGATCTTGACGCTTCCAGTAGGAGCGGGAGGCTTTACAGTATATTGTGACGCATCTGGGAAGGGTCTTGGATGTGTATTGATGCAGCACGGAAAGGTGATAGCATATGCGTCTCGGCAGCTTCGAGACCATGAGAAGAATTACCCGACTCATGATTTGGAGTTAGCAGCTGTGGTGTTTTCACTCAAGTTGTGGAGACATTATTTATACGGAGATCGGGTAGAGATCTATACTGATCATAAGAGTTTGAAATACGTATTCATGCAGCGAGATTTGAACATGAGGCAAAGAAGATGGTTAGAACTGCTGAAGAATTTTGATTTAGATCTTTAGTATCATCCAGGCAAGGCGAATATAGTTGCAGATGCACTGAGTAGGAGAGACAGTACCTTTATCTTGACCTCGCAGAAGCATATTTTAGAAGACCTTCAGAGTATGGGAATCGAAGTAGTTTTGCCAAGGAATATAAGAAGAATGACCAGTATACAGATTCAGTCAACCTTAGTAGAGAGGATAAGGGCAGCACAAGCAGGAGATCCACAGATTCAGAAGTTGCGGTCGGAGTGTGAATCAGGCCGTAGGAAAGAGTTAGTAATTCATGAAGATGGTACGCTCAGGTTTGAAAACAGACTCTGTGTACCGAGTGGAGACCTTCGGCAAGAAGTTATGTCCGAAGCTCATAGTTCTATTTACTCCATTCATCCTGAAGGGACGAAGATGTATCGAGATATCAGGCAGTACTTTTGGTGGAATGGCATGAAAAGAGAGATAGCGAGATTTGTATCCAAGTGTCTGGTATGTCAGCAGGTGAAAGCCGAACAGCAGAGACCAGCAGGGTTGCTACAGCCGCTTCCTATCCCAGAATGGAAATGAGAGCACATCACGATAGATTTTGTGACCGGTTTACCTAGATCCCCGGCTGGCAAGAATGCAGTCTGGGTAATAGTAGATCGACTCACGAAGGTCGCTCATTTTCTTTCCTTCCGAGTTGGACAGACTACTGAGCAGTTAGCAGAAATGTACATGAAGCAGATAGTAAGGCAGCACGGTGTTCCAGTTAGTATAGTATCAGATCGGGATACGCGGTTTACTTCCCATTTTTGGCGGAGCTTACACCAAAGTTTGGGAACCAAGTTAAGATTCAGTACTGCTTATCATCCACAAACCGACGGGCAATCAGAAAGAACCATTCAGACATTAGAAGATATGCTACGGACGTGTACCTTGGACTTTGGCGGATCTTGGAAGGATCACCTTCATCTTGTGGAGTTCTCCTATAACAACAGCTATCAGGCTAGCATTCAGATGGCCCCGTTCGAAGCATTGTACGGAAGGAAGTGTAGGTCCCCTTTGGCATGGGACAACGTCGGAGAACGAAAGTTGTTGGGGCCAGAGATGATCACGCAGACTGTGGAGATAGTTAAGTTGGTCAGAGAGCGCCTTCGAGTTGCACAGGACCGACATCGTCATTGGGCAGATCAGCATCGTAGGCCTCTGGAGTTCAGAGTTGGCGACCAAGTGTTTCTGCGGATTTTGTCTACTCGGGGTATCATCAGATTTGGAACCCGAGGAAAGCTTAGTCCAAGATACGTTGGTCCTTTTAAGATTCTCGCTCGGGTAGGCGATGTGGCTTATCGACTTGCCCTTCCGCCTTCGTTAACTGGCATACATGATGTGTTTCATGTGTCCCAATTACGTGGGTATGTCCCGGATCCGAGTCATGTCCTCGATCATTCTGAGTTAGTCGTTGGTACCGACCTAACTTACGAGGAACAACCCGTATCTATCTTAGACCGACGAGAGAAGGTACTCAAGAATCGGACAATAAGCCTTGTCCGTATTTCTTGGAACCATCACTCTTCGGGAGAGTCAACCTGGGAGCGCGAGGACGAGATCAGATCTCGGTATCCGCATTTGTTTGACTAATAAGGTATATTTTTGCACCTTATTGACACGATTCCATGCTTATCTGCACCTGCTTGTTTTGCACTTTGTGATGTATGATAATAACTGCTATGATAGTTAACTTATATATGATTGTGCCTTGCTTGCCCTGATTTCACTATCTTGTCTTGGCTGAAATTCCGAGGACGAAATTTTTCTAAGAAGGGTAGAGATGTCACTCCCCGATCCTGGAATACGTATTTTAATACATAAACCGATAAAATTGTATTTACCTTGTATTTATACTATATTTATTATGCTGTGTTTTTTCATGCATTTCCCAAAAATATTTGACAAAATATTATTTTCTAATTTATTTTCTGCATTTGGGCCTACAGTTTTGGCTCATTTGGGTAACCCATTCTTGGTTCACCAATGGTTCATCATGAACCCTTTGGTTCATCATGAACCCATGGGTCCAAGATCTTTATATAACTCATCTCATTCTCTCTCCTCTTATTTACTTCCTCCCATTTACTTCCTCCACCAACCAAGGCAAGTACCAACTTACTCAAGAGATGGATCCATAATTTTTTCAAAGATTTCTTACAAAACTATTTGCCAAAACATGTTCTTCTCCTCAATCTATACTAGTTTAGAACTTGGAAATTTCCATTTTGAAGCTTTGATTTTTGTAGATATAGGTTTTAATCATTTTTAGATTTTGCATGGTTTGATCTACTTTAGTTGGATTTTATGGGTTTTTGATGCTTCCATGTGGAAGAGCATTCAGTTTCACCCAAGTTGGAACTTTGGAAATCTGGATTTGGAGTTCGGATGGCCAAGTTATGATGCTTTGAAGTTTGGGTTCAGCCATGGTGTTCTTGCTGTTTGGAGAAGACAGTGAACAGTGTGCTCCGTTTGAGCACGCTTCCTGTTGGAAGCGTGTCACTTCTTGAGCTTGCGTGACTTTTCACGCAGCTCTCTCCTTGAGCCTGCGTGACTTTTCACGCAGCTCTCTCCTTGAGCTTGCGTGACTTTTCACGCAGCTCTCTCCTTGAGCTTGCGTGACTTTTCACGTAGCTCTCTCCTTGAGCATGCGTGACTTTTCACGCAGCTCTCTCCTTGAGCCTGCGTGACTTTTCACGCAGCTCTTCCCTTGAGTCTGCGTGACTTTTCACGCACGCTGCCTTGAGTGAGCCTGAGTGAGCCTGCGTGACTTTTTACCCCTTGAGCGTGCGTGCTTTTGTGCGTACGCTTTTGATATTTTATTAGATAGTATATGCCCATTTTATATCCTTACGTCTTTTGTCCCGAGCATGATATGAGCACTAATGTGACCCCGGAGAACAAAGTGTTCCTACCTGATACATGTACCTGAATGTCCCAGTTCTTGTTCATGCTCGACAAATGACTCGTAACTCCACGTGGCGTATTTGCAATGATACATTACACTAAGGAGGGTAGAACATGTTGACATACTGATTGACATGGATCCTCTTTGGGGTACTCGTACTAAAGTACGACTTTAGGAGGATAATCATGCAGGCCACAGCATGTGAGTCCAAGATTTCACCTAGGGTTAAACTAGGCAACTAAACATACTAGATGCATGGGGAGGGCAGAATCCCGAGATCGTGTTACACCAGCCGCCTTGAGATATTGTCTTGGCGCGCCGGCTGGTCTCCACGGATACTGTGTCATCCGCAACGAGTGGATGACTGTATCCGATTAATTCCTGCTTTATAATATATGTTTTGGCAAGGTGGCCTTACGAGGGACCTGTGCTCAATCATACCTGTCTACGCGAACCCCTGGGTTGGCTAGCCTTGCTGGAAAGATACGATCTGAGGATTTTCTAATAACATGACGCGAGGATAACCTCGTTCCACTAGAAACTCGTAGACTTGATTGGCCGTGAAAATGACTTGCATGTATCCTATTTACCTTCCGTGAATAACTGAGGGAAGCGGACTGTCATGGTACGTGATCCAACCCATGTTCTTGTTTGATTGTTGGGTTGGTTATCGTACTATGATAGGATGTGGACCGAAGTTATGAACGGAAGACTTATTCTGGTTGTGAAGTGCTACTTCTGTGAACGACTGAGGAACATGGTCTATCATGGTGCATGATCCAACCCATGTTCTTGTTTGATTGTTGGGTTGGTTATTGTGCTACGATAGGCTATCGACCGAAGTCACGATCAGAAGATTTTATTGTTTATACCTTTTAACTTATGTGAATGTTATAGAGTACGACACGTCCCGACTCCATGCGGCACCTTTTGTCCTTGTTTGGTTGTAAGGGTGCCATATGGGTTCGAAGATGTTGCGCTACCCTATAATAGTAGCATAAGTATTACTATTATCAATCATTCTATTAACTGGATTTTTAATCTTAACTCTTGTGCCCCTTTGGCGGTACTTGCTATTCGGGGCTGACCCCGCTGGTTTTGTTTGGCCAGATCTCGTAGCAGAGCCAGAGGACACGATCTTCCTCCCTGACATCCATGGTGCATACTAGGAGCATGGCGGTTCGGGGACTCGAGTGGGTTTTTTCTCCACCACTCCTGCTTATACTTTTGCGGCGTTAGCCACCGGCACCTGTTAGCCGGATTACTTGATATTTTGTGTCAATACAGACTTGTAAATAAATAGACTGCAGCTGTGTATAATTTTGTACTCCTAACTCTCTGAGATAGCTAAATTATAAAGCTAGTCTCTCATGACCATTTTGATGAAGCGTCGGGGACGCCTTACTGCTTTATCTTTAATGTTCATTTAATTGCTGATGTGATTTGATTGATTGAAACATAGAACTCTGTGGGACCATAGGAGACTTGATTGTAGCATGTACCCCCTAGTCTCTCGACAGCCACGATCGCCGTATGACGTTACGTACCTCATATGGAGTAGCTGGCCTAGTCCGTCTCCGTATTTCGGTACTGGGGCGTGACAGTTACGCCTGGTGGTCACCATCTGGCTGGAAGACAGGTGGATCCTCTGGTGCTGCTCCGATACCTGGCCACACAAAACCAGCTGGATTAGACCCCAGAAAGAGCAAGTGCTACAAAGGAGGCTTCACTTAGGAACTAAAACCAGTAAATCATAATAGAATATTAAAGATAATAAATAAAGAACTGATAATAATAGAGATAACAACAGTAAACTGAGTACGAGAAAACCATTCAAGTAGCCAGGTCACCACCCTTAAACCAAACAAGGACCGGAGTTGCAGCCCTTCACTTGAATAGAAACCCGTCTCAAATACTATTGGTACAATGAAGACAATAAACGAAGAAAGGACACAGAACTGCTCTTGTAGCCAGGTTACAACCCTTAAACCAAACAAGGACCGGGATTGTAACCCTTCGCCTGAACAGAACTGGACCCCTGATCTTTATTGCTAAGGCCAGTATAAATAATCATGGTATTAAGGTAAGGTAAAACATGACGAACATGGCATGGGGTTGCAATAAGACAATAAACGAAGAGAGGACACAGAACTGCTCCGGGAGCCAGGTTACAACCCTTAAACCAAACAAGGACCGGGGTTGTAACCCTTCGCCTGAACAGAACTGGACCCCTGATCTTTATTGTTAAGACAGGCATCAATAATCATGTCATGTCACAATCTTGCACAGGATCAGGATAAGACTAAGCTGGAATAAACTCCATCCAATCAATCACGGCCAATCAAGAGTACGGCATGATACATTTAACTAAGTAGGGTTATCACAGGCCTAGTTACTAGCAAGATGCAACGAGATTATTCCAACAGCCATAAGCCCTGCAGACCATCCGGTTATCCAGGTCGAATGTTCGTTATAAAGAATGCAACACG
Organism: Iris pallida; assembly: GCA_029216955.1. Classification (NCBI taxonomy): domain Eukaryota; kingdom Viridiplantae; phylum Streptophyta; class Magnoliopsida; order Asparagales; family Iridaceae; genus Iris; species Iris pallida. Next base: position 5,399,549 of record JANAVB010027195.1, read on the forward strand.
TGACTGTGTGCTGGAAATGTGTCCTACTCGTCGGTAGGCTACAAGTCCACTTAATGCGCCCAGATAACGGGCTTGCCTGTAGCTGGGAATCTCTTCATGTCTACTGAATTAATCTAGTTTATTTGCCTTAGTCAATTACTGTAGGTATCCCTGACCGTGGTACTCAGGGATCCCTCTCCTAGACATGATGCAAGACAGTACTGGTTTATTTGTATAAACGCAATCGCCCACGGTGTCCAGGTCATTCATACTTGTCATGTCAAGCTAGCTGTCGTAACAGCATGTCATGATATATTATGTCGGTTTACTTGTCAAGAGTGCGCCACGGCGGACCACTTTCGTGTTCAGAAAATATGCCAGAGTTAACATGACATAAGCATAAATGTAACTATTCAATTTAATAATAATAGTAATATAATAATAAGAAAAGGACAAGACTATGGAAGGAGCCAGGCGGCTAAGGGGAATAAACTCATGCGGCTGTGGGGAGGCAGTGCCATGCGGCTCGGGAGGAAAGGAGCGCATGCGGCTGGAAAGTGGAGCGGGTTTATGCGGCAGTGGGGAACACAGGCGCACCGGCCGAAGGCAACGAACCCATGCGACTGGGACTGCGTGCTCATACGGCTAAGGGAGAGGTGGGCATATGCGGCTCGAAATCAATAAGTATATACGGCTGGAAATTTCTAAGGCTTTATGCGGCAGCGAGTATTGGAGTTCATGCGGCTCAGGAATGACAACCCTATGCGGCTGAGAATGAACGTGGCTTATGCGGCTAGAGATGCAAGTGCCCATGTGGCTGCGGACATGCAAGTGCTTATGCGGCTGAGGGCCAACGCCATCTTATGCGACCGAATCAAGGGCAGAGCCATGCGGCAGAGTTCAAGTGGGTCCTATGCGGCTGGAAGTGTAACGCGTCATGCGGCTGAAAAAGACTTGTCGCATAAATGTTCATGCGGTCAAGTGCTGCCATGCGGCTCAGGACTGCTCTTCTTCTCTGCTTGTCCGAGAAGAAGAGCCATGAAGCCCATGGCTCCCAAGCTCCATTAGTCCTTCATTCCAAGCCCAAATCTGGACTTCCATAGGTCAAAATGGGGCAGAATGAAATTCTTTACCACATGGAACTATCAAAACTTGGAAATAACAATGTTTAGTAGATCAAATCCCAAGAAATCCGAATATACTATGAACTTAGATCTACACAAATCAAGCTATGGAAATTGGGAATATCGAATACTAAAGTGTGTTAGAATCTCGAGAGGAAGAGAATGGAACAATAAAAACTGAGTTCCTTCATGAAACAAGCTACACTTGCCTAAGCTCTCTCTTTCTTTCTCCTGGTGGTTGAAGAGGTAATGGTGGAGAAGAAGTAGTAAATGAAGAGAGAGAATAAGGGAATGGGTTAATAAAGGATGATGGTGGTGGTAGGTAAGGGTTCTCCCCTTGGTTCATGATGAACCAAGGCAACCCAAGCCTAGCCGAACCAACCCAAAATAGACCAAGCCATGTAATGCCAAGATAAGCCAAGCAAGGAATCATGCAATACAAGATAAAATACGTACACGTATTTCAAAATACGTAATACGAACTATAAGCATTACAGCCGACCAGCGGAGAGAGTGGGGGAGGGGGGTCGAGCATGGCCGGCCAGTGGAGGGAGGAGGGAGGTCGGGGGGGAGGGGCACTGGCCAGTGGAGGGAGGAGGGGAGGGGGGTGAGGAGGCCAGCCGATGGAGGAAGGAGGGGACTGGCCACCACTAGTAGGAAAGGGAGGGCATTTTGGGTATATGTTATTTTTATTTTTTTTTAAAAAGTCATTAACGGTCATTTCTAACGGCAGGGGTGCAAACTGAGCAAAGATGAAAATGTGAGTTTTTTTTAAACAAGAGGTTTTTAAATGCAAAAACTCAAATCTAAGGAGGATTTGTTTGCACTTTATCGGAAGGATTGGGGGTAACACTAATTAAAATAAAAATGGAGGAAGCGGAGATATGATTAGCAATTAGGGGGATAAATACAAATAACTCTTTTTTAAAAAATAGGATGGAGAGTATAATGGAAAAAGATTGAAAAAATAAATAAAATTTAGGGCCTAAACTTTCTAATTGGACATGTTAGGGCCTAAACTCTAAGTCGATATAAAATTCGAGGTCTAAACACTAATTAGCCCAAAACAAAATAAAATGTCTCAAGCTTAATATTAAGGGTCTGTTTGGTTCGATGTAGGTGCATGGAAGTGTAAAAGTGGAACTTACATCATGATGAGTTGCAGGGCACTTGCAGCAAGTGGCACTTTCTAAAATGTGTTTGGATAGAGGACTTTTTGTCTGCTGCAAGTGGAAGAAAAATGGGTTTGGTGTTTGGATGGCTGTGTAAGTGAAAAGTGGAAGTATTTTAGGAGACTTGGTAAACCTGGGTATGATTACCTCCAATTTTTTATTATATATATACAAAAATCAGATATCTCTCTCTCCCTCTCTCATAAAAATCAATCTCTCCTCTCTCACTCTCTCTCTAGCACTCCAACGCCACAACCACCGCCACCGCTAGCACTCCAACGCCACCGTCACCCCAACGCCACCACCACTCCCCAGCCATCTCCTCCTCCTCCTCCTCCTCCACCACTTCCATTGCCTCCTCCTCCTCCCCACGCCACCGCTGCAGCCCCACCGCCACCGCCCCACCTCCACGACCTCCTCCTCCCCACGCCACCGCTGCATCCCCACCGCCACCAGCACCACCGCCCCACCTTCACGACCTCCTCCTCCTCCACCACCATACCGCCATCAGCAGAGGTCTGTCCCAAAAAACCCCTAAAAAATTACCTGTAGGAATGCGAAAGATGGCGGGAGGAAGGAGGTGACCACAGCTTCAAAGGAGTTACTCCGGAGTTACTCCAGTTTTTGGAGGTAGGTGAGTGGAAGGTAAAAAATTCACTTTTGAGGGGACAAAGCTCTGCTGGAGTCAGAGTTGCAGCCAACAACCCCCAAATAACATCCCCAAACTAAACACTGCAAAAGCCAGCAGTTGCAAGCAAATCCACTTTTCCAAGCCACTTTTATGCGCCCCCCGGACAACCAAACAGCCCCTAATAGTAATCAAGAGGACGGCCTTCAACGCGTGTATATGAGAGAGGTAGAAAAAAAAATCATGTAGGACTATGTAAATAGAAATGTGTCATATTAATTCTGATTCTCAATAATGATAATGTGATATCTGTCCGAGCTCTCTAGCCTAGTGGTATTAGAGCGGACATCCGGAGGGGCCGGCAAGGTTCGAACCCCCCAATCGTGTGTGTGCGTGTGATTTCAAAAAAAGAAGATAATATGATATCTGAGATATACTTCTAATCATGCATATCTTCTCACATTATCTTATATAATGGCCTATTTGGTTACTTGAAAGTTGAAACTAAGCTAAAAAATGATCTTTTTTTTGCATCTGCATCCTAAGAGAGAGAAATTAGACGTTTGGTTTGATTGAAAACTGCCGACAAGAAGTGGAGACTCCACAATTTTGAGTTCCTATCAGTCGACAGTCGATGAGTTCGTCAATAATTGATGAGCTGTCCACATCCGATTTTTCTCAAGAATGTGGGTTACACTTTTTTTTAGGGTTATTTTGTATAAGGATAACAGGTTTATGATATAATTAGACTTGGGGTACTGGATTTGTCTGTTTTAGAGTTTGGGTTGGGCCACCACTAAAAACATGTCACGACCCGCTCCCGAATAATCGGATACGAGTCGGACACGCCCAGCCTTTATTGTTAGACACAATGAAGTAAGCTGTACCAAGCTAGGGAAACTAACCAGATAATCATGAAAGTATAGAATCACAGCAACTATATAATGTGTCCCAACCAGAAAAGAGATGCAATATCTGAATTTATTACAAATCAACTATAATAGTCTGCTAGTCTCAATACATGGAAAGATAAATGGAAAACTAAATGAAGTACTAGGCCTCTGCAGCCTCTAGGTCACAAGCAGCTCCAGCTGGCTCAGTAGGAAAGGCAGTATCCTGTCCATAGTATGTGTCACACAAAGCCTCCATCTCACCTATCATAACATATCCAGTCAGGAGCGGAGCAAGTACAATTCTAGGTAATGAACAAGACATCATGAAATGAAAGTACAAGGAAACATGGAAAGTACAGGAAAATACAAGTGAATAAGTACATGAAGAACATGAATGTAAGAACATGAAAGAAAATGATATGTAAGCACCTGAAAGAACATGATATCACAGGAAATAAGTACAAGGTAATCTCCTGAACATATGTGTAATGCATTTGAAATATAACTAAATATGTGACCGGCTAGGGTAAGAACCTGAAAGCACCTGAAAGCACATGAATGGTGACTTAGGACCCGCGTGCACGATGCGGGGTCTAAGCTAAAACACACCTGAGTTGATACTTGGGATTGGTCACATAGATAGTATATTTCCCCTCCCCAGATACAAGTAATAAGCACAAGAGAACAAGAGTACCAGAAAGAACATGACGTGTTGCAATTGTGTCACTCAAGGAAGTACAGGGAAAATAATGTAAAGTACAAAACCGTAGAGTGTACTTGCCTTGCTCCAAGGAAGTACAAGTAATCAAAGAAACTGGGTGTCCTCCTGTCATGATAATGATGTGTACAAGTTGATTAATACACAGCTAATTCTAATTGGTTTAAGAAAATCTATCTATAAGTAATTTCTAATCTAAACTCAGTCCTTAGGATTTTTATAGAGTATCAAGATCATTGACTAATATTCCAACTAGGAAGAATTCTAATAATAAGTATAATACATGATTCTACTATGAAACAATGTACAAAAGAAACTAACAATGATAGGGTGTCTATTAAACTTGCCAAGCCCTCATAACCTAAGTACAAAAGAGCAATTAACTTACCTTAAGAATGAAAACTCTATAATTAACCTGTTGGAAATCTAATACCTTGTTATAACCAAGAACTTGGTACATGACCTACTATTCCAGAATCTAGAGTTTCAAAACTTACATTGGTTCTAACCTTTAAAACTCATAAGAATTAATAATACAAAACTTACCAGTGATTCAAACCTCCCTTCCAATAGTTTTTAGAAGAACAGGACTAACCAAGCTATGACAGACTGAAAAATATTTGAAGTGCAACTTGGAAGTCATCTCAGAACTTCTGAGTCAATTCTCTGATTCCTGGACTCAAGTTCTCAGAATCCTGAGCCAAGTCTCAGATTTCTGAGGATTAAGTTCCCAGAATTCTGAGCTATACCTCTGATTCCTGAGAATTAAGTTCTCAGAATCCTGCACCACAAATCATAGGGTGAAAAGAAATGAGACTTCAGATTCCAGGAGGAATCATCATGTTGAAAACCCAATATCCCACATGATTCCAAGTTTAAAATTAATAATTAAACTCTAGCACAATATTAGTCAACAACCAATTGTCTCATCTTGCTGCCAATATTTCTAGGTGGAAAATCAAAGATGTTGAACTAACTGCCATACCCAGGTAAGGATCCCAGGTTCTCTGCAGCCTCTATGGACTGAAAAAAAAGAAAAGATCTCAAGATTTCTCCTGAGAAAGATAAAGGTATCATCACAGGTTCCAACACTAGTTCAACTATGAACTTCCCAATACTTATTCTATTCTGAAACCAGCTTGAACCATTCAAAAGATGCTAACAAACTGAACTGCAACATGACATACACCCCAGGTATAAACAGGTCAATGATATGCCCTGGCGCATTCATTCCTGTTTGGACTGAATAGTCAATGGAACAGTTGCATAGTAATCCCCAGGTTCACAGGAAGAAGTCTGAAACAAAATACTGCATAGTTCACACTTGCAGTAAGCATTGAACCAACAAGCATCCCATAACAATAGGTAAACCCAAACCAGAGTTCCAGGTTCAGCTGAACTCTTGTCCCCACTTCAAATCAAGTTACTACCCAGGAAATACAATTTGAATGTGATGATACATGACTTGCACAATTTCCCAACCCATCCCTGGCTCAACTGGAAACAGTCTCAATTTTCACTGAGACTTCTTCCTAGTTCCACTGAGAGGAAATTGATATCAATATGCTAATCTCATCACTACTCGAATCACATAAGTCCAAAATTCACAGTTCAAATAATATGAGGCCAAACCCAAATAACATCCCCACAACTTAGAATAACAGGGAAGAGCACCCTGGCAGAACATGAAATTCTAGTTTTAGAGAATAAAGAGATTTCCCAGATTACTTCCCAAGCTTAATAAAACCATCTCAGTTTCACTGAGATGTATAGGCATTCTAAAAAGGACAATTAGAGATATAAGTTGGAGTATACCTCTAAGTGCTTCCACAATATAGAGACTGAATTAGTGAGCAAGCCTGGTTCAAAAGCATCACAATAAACAACAATTTCCAAACCCTCTCTAGATCAAAATAGGAAGTATTGATACTCACCAATTCGACTTCCTATACTGCCAATAAATCGAAGGTCAAATGTCCTGCTTACTGAGAACAACCATTCTAAAACACACAGGTCCAAATATAAGATCCATGATAGGAAAAATTATCAAGGTGATGCACTCTAGGTTCAAAGGAAAACCTCACCTCAATTCTCTGAGCAGAAACAAATTAAGAACAGTTTGAGAAAATATGAATGATCTTTGAGATGGAATCAATGAGCTCGATTAGGATCTGTCATAACCGATTTAGATCATTGAGGCAAACAAACAAACTTTCTAAAGCCCATGACAGAGCTGAGTTTTGTTAACTTCTCAAGCCTTCTTCTTAATTCCTGTGGAGAAGGAATTGGAAGCTTCACAAATTCAAATTCCTAACGGCCTAGGAGAGTGGCCATGTGCTCCCCTCTCCACTGTTGTAACAACCTGTCAGAGTTTTCCCGCCAGTTGGCTAGCCTCATTCTCACGCCACTAATCGACTATTTAAGGCCTCTTCTTCTCTCTGTTGATTGGACAAATTCCTCTCTGCTTCCATTTCATTTCTTCGAATTTGCTCTGGATAGCCATGGTGATGGTAGCTTGAGGTTCAAGACAGCAATGGCGGCCATTGATGTGCAATCTTGGTAAAATTCTGATCATGTCATCTTTTATTATTCAAATTGAATGGATCGAACAATGGTTGGATTGATTGGTTTTAACTCAAGAGTTATTGATCGAACTCTGATTTCGAGTTGGAATGGATTGATTCCTAAGCATTTGATCGATTGTTCATTCGATCAATCACTCATGTATAGCTTCACAAATTTCTGACCCTGAGGTGTTTGTTTGTTTGCCTCAATGATCTAAATCGGTTATGACAGATCCTAATCGAGCTCGTTGATTCCATCTCAAAGATCATTCACATTTTCTCAAACTGTTCTTAATTTGTTTCTGCTCAGAGAATTGAGGTGAGGTTTTCCTTTGAACCTAGAGTGCATCACCTTGATAATTTTTCCTATCATGGATCTTATATTTGGACCTGTGTGTTTTAGAATGGTTGTTCTCAGTAAGCAGGACATTTGACCTTCGATTTATTGGCAGTATAGGAAGTCGAATTGGTGAGTATCAATACTTCCTATTTTGATCTAGAGAGGGTTTGGAAATTGTTGTTTATTGTGATGCTTTTGAACCAGGCTTGCTCACTAATTCAGTCTCTATATTGTGGAAGCACTTAGAGGTATACTCCAACTTATATCTCTAATTGTCCTTTTTAGAATGCCTATACATCTCAGTGAAACTGAGATGGTTTTATTAAGCTTGGGAAGTAATCTGGGAAATCTCTTTATTCTCTAAAACTAGAATTTCATGTTCTGCCAGGGTGCTCTTCCCTGTTATTCTAAGTTGTGGGGATGTTATTTGGGTTTGGCCTCATATTATTTGAACTGTGAATTTTGGACTTATGTGATTCGAGTAGTGATGAGATTAGCATATTGATATCAATTTCCTCTCAGTGGAACTAGGAAGAAGTCTCAGTGAAAATTGAGACTGTTTCCAGTTGAGCCAGGGATGGGTTGGGAAATTGTGCAAGTCATGTATCATCACATTCGAATTGTATTTCCTGGGTAGTAACTTGATTTGAAGTGGGGACAAGAGTTCAGCTGAACCTGGAACTCTGGTTTGGGTTTACCTATTGTTATGGGATGCTTGTTGGTTCAATGCTTACTGCAAGTGTGAACTATGCAGTATTTTGTTTCAGACTTCTCCCTGTGAACCTGGGGATTACTATGCAACTGTTCCATTGACTATTCAGTCCAAACAGGAATGAATGCGCCAGGGCATATCATTGACCTGTTTATACCTGGGGTGTATGTCATGTTGCAGTTCAGTTTGTTAGCATCTTTTGAATGGTTCAAGCTGGTTTCAGAATGGAATAAGTATTGGGAAGTTCATAGTTGAACTAGTGTTGGAACCTGTGATGATACCTTTATCTTTCTCAGGAGAAATCTTGAGATCTTTTCTTTTTTTCAGTCCATAGAGGCTGCAGAGAACCTGGGATCCTTACCTGGGTATGGCAGTTAGTTCAACATCTTTGATTTTCCACCTAGAAATATTGGCAGCAAGATGAGACAATTGGTTGTTGACTAATATTGTGCTAGAGTTTAATTGTTAATTTTAAACTTGGAATCATGTGGGATATTGGGTTTTCAACATGATGATTCCTCCTGGAATCTGAAGTCTCATTTCTTTTCACCCTATGATTTGTGGTGCAGGATTCTGAGAACTTAATTCTCAGGAATCAGAGGTATAGCTCAGAATTCTGGGAACTTAATCCTCAGAAATCTGAGACTTGGCTCAGGATTCTGAGAACTTGAGTCCAGGAATCAGAGAATTGACTCAGAAGTTCTGAGATGACTTCCAAGTTGCACTTCAAATATTTTTCAGTCTGTCATAGCTTGGTTAGTCCTGTTCTTCTAAAAACTATTGGAAGGGAGGTTTGAATCACTGGTAAGTTTTGTATTATTAATTCTTATGAGTTTTAAAGGTTAGAACCAATGTAAGTTTTGAAACTCTAGATTCTGGAATAGTAGGTCATGTACCAAGTTCTTGGTTATAACAAGGTATTAGATTTCCAACAGGTTAATTATAGAGTTTTCATTCTTAAGGTAAGTTAATTGCTCTTTTGTACTTAGGTTATGAGGGCTTGGCAAGTTTAATAGACACCCTATCATTGTTAGTTTCTTTTGTACATTGTTTCATAGTAGAATCATGTATTATACTTATTATTAGATTTCTTCCTAGTTGGAATATTAGTCAATGATCTTGATACTCTATAAAAATCCTAAGGACTGAGTTTAGATTAGAAATTACTTATAGATAGATTTTCTTAAACCAATTAGAATTAGCTGTGTATTAATCAACTTGTACACATCATTATCATGACAGGAGGACACCCAGTTTCTTTGATTACTTGTACTTCCTTGGAGCAAGGCAAGTACACTCTACGGTTTTGTACTTTACATTATTTTCCCTGTACTTCCTTGAGTGACACAATTGCAACACGTCATGTTCTTTCTGGTACTCTTGTTCTCTTGTGCTTATTACTTGTATCCGGGGAGGGGAAATATACTATCTATGTGACCAATCCCAAGTAACAACTCAGGTGTGTTTTAGCTTAGACCCCGCATCGTGCACGCGGGTCCTAAGTCACCATTCATGTGCTTTCAGGTGCTTTCAGGTTCTTACCCTAGCCGGTCACATATTTAGTTATATTTCAAATGCATTACACATATGTTCAGGAGATTACCTTGTACTTATTTCCTGTGATATCATGTTCTTTCAGGTGCTTACATATCATGTTCTTTCATGTTCTTACATTCATGTTCTTCATGTACTTTACCCTGTTCTTCATGTACTTATTCACTTGTATTTTCCTGTACTTTCCATGTTTCCTTGTACTTTCATTTCATGATGTCTTGTTCATTACCTAGAATTGTACTTGCTCCGCTCCTGACTGGATATGTTATGATAGGTGAGATGGAGGCTTTGTGTGACACATACTATGGACAGGATACTGCCTTCCCTACTGAGCCAGCTGGAGCTGCTTGTGACCTAGAGGCTGCAGAGGCCTAGTACTTCATTTAGTTTTCCATTTATCTTTCCATGTATTGAGACTAGCAGACTATTATAGTTGATTTGTAATAAATTCAGATATTGCATCTCTTTTCTGGTTGGGACACATTATATAGTTGCTGTGATTCTATACTTTCATGATTATCTGGTTAGTTTCCCTAGCTTGGTACAGCTTACTTCATTGTGTCTAACAATGAAGGCTGGGCGTGTCCGACTCGTATCCGATTATTCGGGAGCGGGTCGTGACATGTTTTTAGAGTGACTCATTTTAGTGACAAAAGTGGACTTTCAGTGACAAAATAAGTCTTTCAATGACGAATGTTTGTCACTAAAATGTGTCACTAAAAATTACAGTATCCAAAGTCTAAAACGGATAAATCCAGTACCCAAAGTCTAACTATATCATAAACTTGGTACCCTTATACAAAATCCCTTTTTTTTATAAACTTTTCCAAATCGACGATGATGGGTGGCGAAGAGGTCAGTGACGGCAGGTGGCGAGGAGGTCGGTGATGACGGGTTACGAGGTGGTACCTCCTGGACTGAATTGGATCTTTGCGGAGGTGGTGAGGACGCAATGGAGTTGAGGAAGGCATTCGAAGCAGGCTCCTAGGGCATGACGAAGGGAGGAGGGCATAGTGAAGAAAGGTCCGGATGGAGGATGAATCAGAGAGAGAGAGAGAGAGAGAGAGAGATGATGATGATGATGGGGCGGAGATGAACATACGATTTGGAGAAGGTGCTATGCTTGGGAGAAAAAAAATGAGAGGGAGAAGCAGCAACAGGTGCTTAGTGGCTTTGAATGCATACTATTGTCAAGGACATCATCTCCAATAGAAATAAAATTAAAAGTGCTTGGAAGAGAGAGATGGTAAGAAAGAAATGAGAGGGGGACATTATCAAGCCACTACAGAAATACAACAAATTAGCGACCAACTTTTTCGTAGCTATTTTGACATATTCTGTCGTTAAACAGTAATAGCGATGGAACATCGCTAAACAAATCCATCGCTAGTTTATATTTTGTTATTTAATTTTCATCGCTAATTAGTCGCTGTTTCGACTAACCAATACCGAAATATCGACATATATATTCGTCGCTACCGCAACGACTAATTTGTCGATGAAAATAGCTACTGTCTTTGATACTTTTTGTGTATCAGGCATTAAATGTATTCTTATAGCGACAAAAATAGTTAGTCGTTGATCCATTGCTAGGTAGTCGTTGATCCGTCATTATGTAAAATTTTATAGTATTCCGTCGTTGATCAATCGTTGGTCCATCGCTCATCAGTCGCATGTCCGTCGCCAACTTGATTATTTTTCCAGAATTAAAATTTTTCTGCTACAAATAACCTGTAACACCAAAAATATATATATGTAAAGACTATCCAAACATTCATGTCCACGCACATATCCATATCCGACACAAATCCATATCCATAGAGACACACATATCCATATCCTACACGGTACAATAATAATACAACACTGAAATACAATACAAGTATCAATACATTCCGCATACTCTCTCATAAAAAATTGTGATGACCATAGTTCGCAATTACGTATTTTGGAATACGTATACGTATCTGACGCGTATTGCATGTCTCCTGGCTTGGTTCGGCTTGTTTGGGTTGGCTTGGTTCGGCTTGGGTTGCTATTGGTTCATCATGAACCAAGTGGAGAATCCTTACCTACCACCACCATCTCCATTTATTAACCCAACACTCTTTCTCTCTCCTCATTCACTCTTCTTCTTCCTCACCGTTACTCTCCACCTACACCCAAGAGCCCTAGGCAAGTGCAACTTGTTTCATGATGGATCCCAAGTTTTATTGTTCCATTCTCTTCTTTACATGATTATAAGCTTCTTTAGAACTTGGAGTTTTTAATTTTGATGGATAGATTCTTCTAGATCTACTTTATAACTTTTAATTCATGGAGTTTTCTTGGTTTTGATCTACTAAAACTTGTTATTTTCAAAAACTAATAGTTCCATAAGCAAGAGCACGAAATTTCGTGTGAATTTGGTTTTTGATTCACCTCATTTCGAGTTAAAATAAAATTTTTATGGCCAAAACAAGTTTTATGGATTTTTCATGTCGGCTGAGTGAGATTTTACGCTAGGGACCCTGAAATTGCGTATTTTACGCTGGATATCATCCAGAATGTAAGATTTTACGCTAGGGACCCTGGAATTGCGTATTTTAAGCTGGATATCATCCAGAATGTAAGATTTTACGCTAGAAATCCTGGAATTGCGTATTTTACGCTGGATATCATCCAGAATGTAAAATTTTACGCTAGAGACCCTGGAATTGCGTATTTTACGCTGGATAGCATCCAGAATGTAAGATTTTACGCAGAGAATCCTGAAATTGCGTATTTTACGCTGGATGGTACCCAGAATGTGAAATTTTACGCTGGAACCCTCCCATTTTACGTATTTTACGCAGAATTGAATTTTTGGCATAAAAAGTGCACAAAATGACTGTTTTTGCCAAGTTTAAGCTATTTTCTAGCCAGAATTTCGAAAAACTTAAAACATGAAAGTTTTAGATCTTTGTCTTGCCTTTCCGAATATCTCTGGAGCACTTCATTTTAAGTTCGTATGTGGAAGTTATGCCCCGTCTCCCTGAGCCGCATGATTCCTCCACAACTCTTGCACCCTGTTTATATTTAGTTATTGCATACACGCTTATACCAGGTTAAATATTAATTTTAAATAATGACATGACATGATAGTGACCCGTCGTGGCGCACTCTTGACAGTGAATTTGACATGATATATATCTCGAATGCGGTTGCGACGGCTAGCATGTCGTGACAGAATTGAATGGCCTGGACACCGTGGGCGATTATATTTGTACAAAATAAATCAGTACTGTCTTGCATCATGTCTAGGATAGGGATCCCTGAGTACTACGGTCAGGGATACCTACAGTAATTGACTAAGGCTAATAAACTAGAATAATTCAGTAGACATGAAGAGATTCCCAGCTACAGGCAATCCCGTTATCTGGACGCATTAAGTGGACTTGTAGCCTACCGATGAGTAGGGCACATTTCCAGCACACAGTCACGTGTTGCATTCTTCGAACGGACATTCGACCCGGATAACCGGATGGTCTGCAGGGCTTGTGGCTGTTGGGATAATCTCATTGCATCTTGCTAATAGCTAGGCCTGTGATAACCCTAGTTAGTTAAAAGTATCAAGCCGTACTCTTGATTGGCCGTGATTGATTGGATGGAGTTTATTCCAGCTTAGTCTTATCCTGATCATGTGCAAGATTGTGACATGACATGATTATTGATGCTTGCCTTAACAATAACGATCGGGGGTCCAGTTCTGTTCAGGCGAAGGGTTACAACCCCGGTCCTTGTTTGGTTTAAGGGTTGTAACCTGGCTCCCGGAGCAGTTCTGTGTCCTCTCTTCGTTTATTGTCTTATTGCAACCCCATGCCATGCTCGTCATGTTTTACCTTACCTTAATACCATGATTATTTATACTGGCCTTAACAATAAAGATCAGGGGTCCAGTTCTGTTCAGGCGAAGGGTTACAACCCCGGTCCTTATTTGGTTTAAGGGTTGTAACCTGGCTCCCGGAGCAGTTCTGTGTCCTCTCTTCGTTTATTGTCTTCACTGTACCAATGGTATTTGAGACGGGTTTCTATTCAGGTGAAGGGCTACAACCCCGGTCCTTGTTTGGTTTAAGGGTTGTGACCTGGCTACTTGAATGGTTTCCTCATACTCAGTTTACTGTTGTTATCTCTATTATTATCAGTTCTTTATTTATTATCTTTAATATTCTGTTGTGATATGTTGGTTTTAGTCCCTAAGTGAAGCCTCCTTTGTGGCACTTGCTCTTTCTGGGGTCTGACCAAGCTGGTTTTGTATGGCCAGATATTGGAGCAGCATCAGAGGATCCACCTGTCTTCCAGCCAGATGGTGACCACAAGGCGTAACCCTGGCAACGAGTGGGTTTTATTTTTGTCCTCCCACTTTATTGTAAAAATTATTCTTTTGAGGCGTTGAGCCGGCGAGCACGTGTTAGCTCGTATTGCATCTTTATTTACTGTCTGCCTATGGGCTATAACATGATTGACATATCCTAGGGTTGATCATGTATGACTGAACTCTTGCTAGTCTTGACATTTTGTACGACTAGCTTCATGATCATCCAATATGTAATGTATGAGACGCCTTGCTATTATATATTTGGTGATCTGACATCTTGTAACTATTATTGCTTGATTGAGATTGAGACAATAGGCTTGTTCATGACCATAGGAGACTGTTGGCTTGTAGTTAAACCCTCGTGTATCTAGATAGCCGTGACCGTATAGTGAGGTGGGTTGCACTTCAATATACGTAGCTGGCTATGTACGCCCCCGCTCTCCAGTATTCTGGTTCTGGGCGTGACATGGTTTTAGTGGTGGCCCATGCAGGTCTTATAAATCAAGATATGTGAGGGTTTACCGAATAGATGTCTCAATCAGTACTCGCCCTTGATCTCTACTCGTATCCTCTGAATCCCTGAGAATCTTGACCTGATCACATGCTTGTATCGTTGATCTGTCATGGTCCTTCCTTATTGTTCCCTATGTCGTCTTCTTCAGCGGCATTGTTCCTGGACCTGTCGATCAGCAAGGCGGAGCACCTCCAGCGGACCAGCAGCAACCTGGAGATCAAGTCCAGCATTCAGGAGTAGCCTCCAGAGTCATGTCTACTGGAGAAGAGCCACCAGTTCAGCCCATCCAGCCTGCAGAGCCTGATGATGGCACTTTGGTGGGTCTCATCAGGTCACTATTAGCCTCCCAGGATCGTCGAGGAGATGCCTTGCAACAGGCGGTGGCAGACGCTTTGACCAGAGGAGGTCATCAGGATAACAGCGCGGCCAACAGCTTCAAGCGCTTGAACCCTCCCTTCTTCGACGTCAGTGAAGATGCGATCGCTGCAGATGCATGGCTTCAGGACACAGAGGTGATTCTAGAAGCAGCCAGGACTCCAGAAGCCGAGAAGGTGGCCGTAGTGCGCCTACAGTTGTTGGATCTTGTCCGCAGCTGGTGGACGGTGCAGGCCGTTGGATTAGTGGTCCCTATTGCTTGGGTAGTATTCAGAGAGAGATTCTAGACTAAGTATTTTGATGTTGTAGCTCGATACGATCTACAGACGAGGTTCACCAATCTGAAGCAGATGGACAGGACGGTCGACGGATATGCGGCCGAGTTTTCGAGACTTAGTCGGTTTGCTCCCACCTTGGTAGCAACCGAGTTCGATAGAGCCCAGCGATTCCAGCAGGGGCTCTACCTAGAGATTTTGTTGGCAGTGGAGCAGTTTGAGCATCAGACCTTTGATGCAGTACTAAGGACAGCTCAGAGGCATGAGTATACCTCCCAGAGGATTGTGGATAGGACCGAAGGTCCAAAGCGATCTCACGGCCAGATGAATCAGTCATCAGCACCAGCCCCGACGGCCAGGGCTTTGACCATTGGAGCTCCGAGGCGGGCGGTCTCAGTGACGTCGGTTCAGCATTCAACCCCGACGCACCCTCAGCAGCAGATGCAGAAGCAGTCTTCCGCAGTGGGATGTTCACACTGCGGAAAGCCAGGTCATGTGGTATCGGAGTGTCGCAGAGCACAGGATTTGTGCTTGGCTTGTGGTGCCCCGGACCACAGGGTTGGGAACTGCCCGAACAGGGGGAGTTCTTCCCCAGCCATCTCTAGTCCTTAAGTTAGAGGACCAGTTCCAGTCCAGCAGCAATAGCAGTACCCGTTCCCGAGGCCATTGTCGACGCAGGCCCAGGCATTCCAGCAGCAGAGACCGCAACAGTATGCCCAAGCGCAAGCCCTGATCCAGAGCAGGCAGAGAAATTTTCAGCAGAGGGGACCCACACCCAGAGGACATGGTCAAGTGCTGGCCTTGACCATGGAAGAGGAAGGAATAGCACCAGGAGAGGTAGTGGCTGGTACTATTCTCGTCAACACCTTTCCAGCTTCAGTATTATTTGATTCTGGTGCCTCGTATTCATTTATGTCTGCACGATTCGCGACACGGGTAGGACTGGAGCCCGAGTCATTATCAGTAAGGCTCAATATACTTACTGGTAACGGACTTGTGGGAGTAGATAGAGTGTTTTCCTTGTGTCGGATCGTAGTTAGCAGTAGAGAATTCCTCGCTAGACTGATAGAGTTTTCGATGGCCGATTATGATGTGGTCTTAGGGATGGATTGGTTGAGGGACCAATATGCTAGGATAGACTGCCATATTGGCAGGGTTATTTTAAGCATTCCAGGCGAGCCGGAGTTTTTCTTCTCCCGAGGCGAAGTTGAACCTTCTCCTCCAGTGTTACGGACGGCAGTAGCAGTAGTGCAGTTATCTCGGATAGTCGAGGAGTTTCCAGATGTTTTCCCCGAAGAGCTTCCAGGGATGCCGCCAGAGCGGGAGATCGAGTTCACCACCGACTTGATCCTCGGGATCGTACCTGTGTCAGAGAGAGTCTACAGGATGGCGCCGTCAGAGTTGGAGGTATTGTATAAGATGATTGAGGAACTCAGAACCAAGGGTTTCATTCGTGCTAGTGGATCGCCTTGGGGAGCCCCGATGCTTCTTTTAAAAAAGAAGGATGGTACGTCCAGATTATGTGTCGACTATCGTACCTTGAACTCAGTAACAATCAAGAACAGATACCCTCTCCCGAGGATAGATGACTTGTTTGATCAACTCAGAGGAGCGGCAGTATTCTCGAAGATAGATTTGCGGTCAGGGTACCACCAGATTAGAGTCAGAGAACAGGACATCCCGAAGACGGCATTCAGATCTAGGTATGGGCATTGGGAGTTCCTTGTTATGCCATTTGGAGCAACCAATGTGCCGGCCGTATTCAAGGACCTCATGAATCGTATCTTCATGCCTTATTTGGATCAGTTCATGATAGTGTTCCTAGATGACATCCTGGTCTACAGCAAGAGTGAGGCGGAGCATGAGCAGCATCTCCGAGTTGTCCTCCAGATTCTCAAAGAGCACCAGTTGTATGCCAAGTTTAGTAAATGCGAGTTCTGGCTCGATCGCATTTCATACCTGGGCCATATTATCACCAGAGGAGGAGTAGAAGTGGATCCCCAGAAGATTGTGGCCATTGAGACATGGCCAGTACCCAGCACGGTTGCAGAAGTTCGTAGTTTTCTTGGATTGGCCGGCTACTACCGTCGATTTGTTTCGGACTTTGCTCGGATTTTATCGCCATTGACCCAGTTGACCCGCAAGGATGTACAGTTTGCTTGGACAGCAGAATGTCAAGATTCTTTTGAGAAGTTGAAGTGAGGCTTGATGACAGCACCCATTCTCACACTTCCAGATGGAACCGGAGGATTCTCAGTGTATTGTGATGCTTCAGGCAGAGGCTTAGGGTGTGTTCTAATGCAGCATGGGAAGGTAATAGCTTATGCGTCACGACAACTTCATGATCATGAGAGAAATTATCCAACCCATGACTTGGAGTTGGCAGCAGTAGTGTTTGCACTTAAGTTGTGGAGGCACTACTTGTACGGAGATAGGGTGAAAATTTTCATCGACCACAAGAGCCTGAAGTATGTGTTCACCCAGAAGGATCTCAACATGCGTCAGAGGAGGTGGCTGGAGCTACTTGTGGATTATGATGTCAACCTGCAGTATCACCCAGGGAAGGCCAACATTGTTGCAGATGCATTGAGCAGGAGAGCCGGAGTTTACTTCCTAACAGCACAACCAGAGCTGTTATCCGATCTTCAGAAGATGTGTATAGAGGTTGTTCTCCCTTCCAGTGTGGCATTGATGGCCAGCATGCAAGTTCAGTCCACTATAGTCGAGAGGATCCGGATGGCGCAGTCGGCAGATTTCAAGCTTCAGCGACTCAGAGCAGAATGTGAGGCAGGACGAAGATCAGAGTTATGTATCCATGAAGATGGTACACTTCGACATGGGAAGCGTCTTTGTGTACCCAGTGGAGATATCAGACAGGAGATCATGACAGAGGCTCACAGTTCACAGTATTCCATTCATCCCGACGGTACGAAGATGTACCGTGATATCCGTCAGCACTTTTGGTGGAATGGCATGAAGAGGGATATAGCCCGGTTTGTCTCTCGATGTTTGGTTTGTCAACAAGTTAAAGCTGAACATCAGAGGCCAGCTGGACTTCTTCAGCCCTTGCCAATTCCAGAATGGAAGTGGGAGCATATAACCATGGATTTCGTGACTGGATTACCTAGATCCCCGGCTGGCAGAGATGCTATTTGGGTTATTATAGACAGGCTCACGAAGGTGGCTCATTTTCTCTCGTTCAGAGTCGGTCAGCCGACGGCTCAGCTAGCAGAGATGTACCTCAGGCAGATCGTCAGGCTTCACGGTATACCAGTCAGTATCACCTCGGACAGAGATTCAAGATTTACGTCGCACTTTTGGCGTAGCTTGCAAAAGAGTTTGGGAACTCGCCTCCAGTTCAGCTTCGCTTATCATCCGCAGACTGATGGCCAGTCAGAACGCACGATCCAGACTCTCGAAGATATGTTGAGATCTTGTACACTCGACTTCGGTGGTTCGTGGGAAGATCAACTGCACCTGGTAGAGTTCTCTTACAACAATAGTTTCTAAGCTAGTATCCAGATGGCATCGTTCGAAGCACTTTATGGTAGGAAGTGCCGATCCCCGCTAGCATGGGACGATGTCGGAGAGAGACAGATGATTGGTCCAAAAATGATTGCTCAGACCGTTGAAGTGGTCAGATGAGTCAAAGATTATCTTCGAGTTGTCCAAGATCGCCAGCGTCATTGGGCCGATTCTCATCGACGACCCCTTGAATTCTCGGTCGGTGACCAAGTATTCCTGAGGATTTTGCCTAACCGTGGTGTTAATCGTTTCGGCGTACGAGAAAAGCTTAGTCCTAGGTATATAGGACCGTTCGATATTCTGGAGCGAGTAGGTGATGTATCCTATCGTGTCGCTCTTCTGCCGTCGCTAAGAGAGGTGCATGACGTGTTCCATGTATCTCAACTACGATGGTATATCCTGGACCCGAGCCATATCCTGGATCATTCGGAATTGGTTGTTGGTACCAACCTTTCGTATGAGGAGAGGCCCGTGTTTATATTGGACCGGAGAGAGAAGATACTCAAGAACAAGACTATTAGTTTAGTCCGAGTTGCTTGGGGTCATCACTCTTTGGATGAGTCAATGTGGGAGCGTGAGGATGATATCCGATCGTGATATCCCGACCTGTTTGACTCGTAAGGTATAATATCTTCCTTATGCCTTATACTTTCAATTCCTTGCTTGAAATGAATGATGGCATGGTAGATTGCTTGAATATAGCTTGTCATTGCCTCTCTAGCCTCTTAATTAAATTTCGAGGACGGAATTCTTTTAAGGTGGGTAGAGTTGTGATGACCATAGTTCGTAATTACGTATTTTGGAATACGTATACGTATCTGACTCGTATTGTATGTCTCCTGGCTTGGTTCGGCTTGTTTGGGTTGGCTTGGTTCGGCTTGGGTTGCTATTGGTTCATCATGAACCAAGTGGAGAACCCTTACCTACCACCAACATCTCCATTTATTAACCCAACACTCTTTCTCTCTCCTCATTCACTCTTCTTCTTCCTCACCGTTACTCTCCACCTACACCCAAGAGCCCTAGGCAAGTGCAACTTGCTTCATGATGGATCCCAAGTTTTATTGTTCTATTTTCTTCTTTACATGATTATAAACTTCTTTAGAACTTGGAGTTTTTAATTTTGATGGATAGATTCTTCTAGATCTACTTTACAACTTTTAATTTATGGAGTTTTCTTGGTTTTGATCTACTAAAACTTGTTATTTTCGAAAACTAATAGTTCCATGAACAAGTGCACGAAATTTCGTGTGAATTTGGTTTTTGATTCACCTCATTTCGAGTTAAAATGAAGTTTTTATGGCCAAAACAAGTTTTCTGGATTTTTCATGTCGGCTGAGTGAGATTTTACGCTAGGGACCCTGGAATTGCGTATTTTACGCTGAATATCATCCAGAATGTAAAATTTTACGTTAGGGACCATGGAATTGCGTATTTTACGCTGGATATCATCCAGAATGTAAAATTTTATGCTAGGGACCCTGGAATTGCATATTTTACGCTGGATAGCATCCAGAATGTAAGATTTTACGCAGGGAATCCTGAAATTGCATATTTTACGCTGGATGGTACCCAGAATGTAAAATTTTACGCTGGAACCCTCCCCTTTTACGTATTTTGTGCAGAATTGAATTTTTGGCATAAAAAGTGCACAGAATGACTGTTTTTGCCAAGTTTAGCTACTTTCTAGCCAGAATTTCGAAAAACTTAAAGCATGAAAGTTTTAGATCTTTGTCTTGCCTTTCCGAATATCTCTGGAGCACCTCATTTTAAGTTCTTATGTGGAAGTTATGCCCCGTCTCCCTGAACCGTATGATTCCTCCACAACTCTTGTACCCTGTTTATATTTAGTTATTGCATACACGCTTATACCAGGTTAAATATTAATTTTAAATAATGACATGCCATGATAGTGACCCGTCGTGGCGCACTCTTGACAGTGAATTTGACATGATATATATCTCGAATGCGTTTGCGACGGCTAGCATGTCGTGACAGAATTGAATGGCCTGGACACCGTGGGTGATTGTGTTTGTACAAAATAAACCAGTACTGTCTTGCATCATGTCTAGGATACGGATCCCTGAGTACCACGGTCAGGGATACCTACAGTAATTGACTAAGGCTAATAAACTAGAATAATTCAGTAGACATGAAGAGATTTCCAGCTACAGGCAATCCCGTTATCTGGGCGCATTAAGTGGACTTGTAGCCTACCGATGAGTAGGGCACATTTTCAGCACACAGTCACGTGTTGCATTCTTCGAACGAACATTCGACCCGGATAACCGGATGGTCTGCAGGGCCTGTGGCTGTTGGGATAATCTCATTACATCTTGCTAATAGCTAGGCCTGTGATAACCCTAGTTAGTTAAAAGTATCAAGCCGTACTCTTGATTGGCCGTGATTGATTGGATGGAGTTTATTCCAGCTTAGTCTTATCCTGATTATGTGCAAGATTGTGACATGACATGATTATTGATGCTTGTCTTAACAATAACGATCAGGGGTCCAGTTCTGTTCAGGCGAAGGGTTACAACCCCGGTCCTTGTTTGGTTTAAGGGTTGTAACCTGGCTTCCGGAGTAGTTTTGTGTCCTCTCTTCGTTTATTGTTTTATTGCAACCCCATGCCATGCTCGTCATGTTTTACCTTACCTTAATACCATGATTATTTATACTGGCCTTAACAATAAAGATCAGGGGTCCAGTTCTGTTCAGGCGAAGGGTTATAACTCCGGTCCTTGTTTGGTTTAAGGGTTGTAACCTGGCTCCCGGAGCAGTTCTGTGTCCTCTTTTCGTTTATTGTCTTCACTGTACCAATGGTATTTGAGACGGATTTCTATTCAGGTGAAGGGCTGCAACCCCGGTCCTTGTTTGGTTTAAGGGTTGTGACCTGGCTACTTAAATGGTTTCCTCGTACTCGGTTTACTGTTGTTATCTCTATTATTATCAGTACTTTATTTATTATCTTTAATATTCTGTTGTGATATGCTGGTTTTAGTCCCTAAGTGAAGCCTCATTTGTGGCACTTGCTCTTTCTGGGGTCTGACCCAGCTGGTTTTGTGTGGCCAGATATCGGAACAGCATCAGAGGATCCACCTGTCTTCCAGCCAGATGGTGACCACCAGGCGTAACCCTAGCAACGAGTGGGTTTCTTTTTGTCCTTCCACTTTATTGTAAAAATTATTCTTTTGAGACGTTGAGCCGGCGAGCACGTATTAGCTCGTATTGCATCTTTATTTACTGTCTGCCTACGGGCTATAACATGATTGACATATCCTAGGGTTGATCATGTATGACTGAACTCTTGCTAGTCTTGACATTTTGTACGACTAGCTTCATGATCATCCAATATGTAATGTATGGGACGCCTTGCTATTATATATTTGGTGCTCTGACATCTTGTAACTATTATTGCTTGCTTGAGATTGAGACAATAGGCTTGTTCATGACCATAGGAGACTGTTGGCTTGTAGTTAAACCCTCATGTATCTAGATAGCCATGACCGTATAGTGAGGTAGGTTGCACTTCAATATACGTAGCTGGCTATGTACGCCCCCGCTCTCCAGTATTCTGGTTCTGGGGCATGACAAAAATCAACCTGTAGTTGGGGTAGCAACGGCGACGACTGTTTGCTTATGAACTCCAACATAAACGTAGTCAAGGCTTGCTGCATGGCATTTGAAATGATCATAGGAGCATGAGCAATCAGAGAAGGAGGAGCAACCTAAGGAGCACCACGACTAGACAGAGGAGCATACTGACTCGTTAGAGGAGCAACAGTATAAGCGGTTCCATCAAAAGCAGGAGCAGAAGGAGGAGGCATCATATGTATAATCTCTCTCAGCTGTCTCTGAACCTCGTACATCATAGTTGACATCTACTGCATGCAAAGGATTCTATGAGGAGTCGCGCCAGAGGTATCAGGCTGGGACTGTGCAGGTGGAGGTGGAGGTGGAGGAGGAGCTAGAGTAAATCGATGAATGAGATGCCAATGATCAGGTACCATACATAATGTCACATCATCCTCTCTCAACAACTTGTACCCATATATCATTCCCATAACTTGCATCTCCTTAGTTTTTACATCCTCATGCTATCAACCGTTGGATATTATTTAAGTCATCTAATCTTAACCGTTTATTTGAACCATTTAAATCAATGGTTAAGATTATATGACTTAAATAAGATCCAATGGTTGATAACATAGGGATACTTGAGGATGCAAAAAATTGGAAATGTTGATCCTTCCTCATATGTGTGTGTGTGAGAGAGAGAGAGAGAGATATTTAAGTAGGTGACTATATCTATCGAGTCAAGAAAAATTTAATTTAATTAAATATAATATATTTTTTTAAAATAAAGGACCATCTTTAAATAATTTGCCTATAGCCTCCAAATATTTTGAGACATGTATGCCTATATAAAATACATATTTATAGATGTGTTATCATGTGTTCCTAGTAGAGGTGAGCATTTCGGTTTTAAACCGAAAATCGATTCGAGCCGAACCGAAATAGTGATTCAGTTTAGTTTTCTACAGTACAGTTCAATCTTCGGATTTAGTTTTTGAATTTTTTTTTTTGGTTTGTAGTTCGATTTTGGAATTTGGGAACTAAATTGAACCGTAAACCAATTTATAGATATTTGAAATTAATCTCTACAAATTTTTGTAAGTTTTCTTGTTTTATAATCTCTTATATTCCTATTTTTGTAAATTTATGATCTGTCCTCTCATCCATCCCATATTTATTTTTAAGTTTTTTTTAGTTGAAGATAGTAGCTTTGTTTCAAAACGCTAAAAGGTGGTCATTTTTGTTCCTTTATTCCCTCTAATTTTAATCCAATTTAGCTAACCCGTCATAGTCATTTATATAATATATTTTTATATTTTTATATTTTGAGTTTTAGGTTTTTGTTTTGCTAAATTAGGAACAAAAGTCATTTTTAATGTTTTTTTTGTTTCGGCAAAAGTCTAACCCATCGAGAAAAGTCTAACCCAATCGAAATAATCGAACCAAAATTTAGTACGATTTGTGTAAAAAGTTGGTTTGATTCGATCACTTTTAAAATATGTTCGCTTCTATTCAATTTTTTTTCTAAATCGATGCAATTTGAACCGACCACATACTCACCCCTAGGTTTTTTCTACAAAAGAATAGAAGTCCACCAATCGAACTCAGCTGACTCTTGTGGCCAGCGAGGAGAGGTATAACCTCCTTGGTTAGGCGGACATGGCCGACCCGGAGGATTAGGGTACCCTATCCTGGAGCTAATTTTGGTTGTCCCTTGATCCTTATTGCAACTAGCCCCGATGGTCATCCGTGATCCTGACCTTTGGTGAGATAATGCTGAGCCTGGAGAATTGTCCTAGTAGAGGGGGTTGTCCAAGTCCCAAGGCTTATTCGGCTTACCCAGGGGCGGTCCTGTAGGCGGACGATCTTGGAATTAAATAATAGAAAAGATGTGTGTGTGTGTGTGTGTGTGTAAAAATTGAAAACAGTGGACCCAAATGACATATAATCTAGCGTACATAAAGTCGTGTGGGATACGTCATGCATTAAAAAAGAAAGAAAATTTTTGAGTCACACCCCACTTGTTTTACCCAAATTCAAGGTGCACTCCACACTGTTGGCCTATTCCATGGTCACACCCGATTTCGATAAATCAACATACACTTTAGTCAATACACAAAATATAGAAAATGCTGCTAATCATTTCAGGATTCATAAAATTATATTTAACGGACGATGTACCACATCAATCAAAGCGTCAACATCATCAAATCTTCTGAAGACTCAGTTCTCATTTTTATTCTGTATTTTATATTTTATTGAGTCTAGGAATTACTTTGTAAAATCAATTTTGGTAATACTGGCTTAGGGTTAAAACTGTCCTTATTTCAAAAGCCTACTTTTACCATTCGTATTTTCGTTTACAAATATTTCAAAAACATATTTCGAAAATAGTCTTTTCAAATGATTTTACAAATAACCAAAAACATGTTTGAAAACTATTTTTGCAAAAAAATTTCAAATATCTCCTGACAGAACTCCAAGCCGAGTTCGGTCCGAACTCTGACCGAGTTCGGTCAAGTTTGTATTCAAACTTCTGTTGCCTCCAAATCAGCGAGCAACGTCTCTTTGCGAGATATTTGCACCCGAACTCTGCCCGAGTTCTGCCCGAGTTCGGTTGGTGAAAACACCTATAAATAGAGAAGAACTTTTCGTTTCAAATCATCAATTCATTCTTCATCTTCTCTTCTCTACTACTCAAGTGTTTTCAAAACGATCTAAGATTTTCAAATCTCACCTACACATCTCTTAGCCAAAAGCCAGTACTATCTGAGTTGATTTAGAGTCTTTTGGTTACTCAAGAGTTGTAAAGAGGTCGTTCAAGTTTCAACAACTTTTCTGTTGTGGAGCTGGTCGTGCGCTTGTCACCAAGCACGGTGTTGTAAGAGATTGCAAGCTCTCAGTTAAAGCTTGTGCCATAGTGGATTAACATCGAGCAAGAGTACTCGAGACTAGATTAGTCCTCTCAGAGGGATACCAGTATACATCGCTGTGTCACTGAGTTTGAATTCTCTATCTTTATTTACTGTCTCTTACATATCTGCCATTGTTTAATTTTTTAATTGGTGATTATATTCCGCTGCACACACGCACTCTATTCACCCCCCTCTAGAGGTGCTCAACGATCCTACAATTGGTATCAGAGCAGGTTATATTCTTATATAACATACCCTAGAGAGTATATATATGGCAGCCGTGAAATCTATATTCAACGGTGAAGGGCAATCCACAAATAGACCTCCCCTATTTGATGGAACAAATTACACATACTGGAAAACACGAATGACTTTCTTTCTTAAATCTCTAGATTTTGATCTTTGGTCAATAGTCATTGATGGGTATAAGAAACCACCACCCACAGTGGTTGAAGGTATTCTTATGGAAAAGTTGCATGACAAGTACACCGATGCTGAAAAAGCAAAGGCTAGTCTTGATGCTCGAGCCATCAATGCACTATTCTGTGCAATTGACAAAACCGAGTTCAACAGAGTTTCAACCTGCAAGACGTCTCACGAAATTTGGAAACTCCTTGAGGTAACCCATGAAGGGACTTCCCAAGTGAAAGAATCCAAAATTAGTAGACTGACTCAGGAATATAAATCTTTTAAGATGAAACCCGGTGAGTCAATTACACAGATGTTTACTCGTTTCCTTGATATAACTAATCCTTTGCAATCTCTTGGTAAGAATTACAGCAATCACGAGAAGATTAGAAAGGTGCTGCGGGCTCTAACAAAGAACTGGAATCCAAAAGCCACAACAATTATTGAAGGAAACGACCTCACCACAATGTCGTTGGAAACTTTGATGGGCAAGCTCATGACCCATGAACTCGACTTGCAAGATTTTGAAGAAGCAACACCAAAGGAGAAAACAATTGCCTTCAAAGCTAAAGCAAGAAAACCTACATACAACGATTCCGATGAAGAATCATCAATTGGTGATGAACAAGCCCTACTTGTGAAGAACTTCAGGAAGTACCTAAAGTTTACAAGCAGAAAGAAGAAAGATGTCCAAGAAAGCAATGAAGATGAAACCATATACTTTGGATGTAAGAAGTCAGGGCACATGAAGAAGGACTGTCCAACCACCAAAAAGAGCAGTCCATATGACAGATCAAGATCAAGCAGAAAAGCTACAACTGGTCGAAAGTATGCCAACACAAGTATCTAGCATGAAAGTGATGCCAGTGATTCTGAAGAAGAGGATAGACCCTGTGGCAATGCAAATGTCTGTCTTATGGCATTTGATAAGGTATCTTCAAACCCTCTATATGATGAATTTACTTTCGATGAGTTAGAAAATGCCTTTAGCGATTTACTTGAAGAACACAAAAATGTGCTTGACAAGTATAAGCAATCTCGAAAAAAGATTAAGGCATACACAACCGAGTTAGCTAGATTGTCCAATCTTATTCAAGATATTAAAGAGACATCTACTACCGGTAACACGGAAGAGATAGCCAAACTCAAGGTAGACTATCATGAGGCTATCCTCACTATTCAAAAGAAAGAAAGAGATTATGGTAAGATGCAAAAGTTGTATGACACAGAGAAGAAGATGCACTTAGTAACAGAACAGAGACTCTCAGTTATGACTGCTAAATATGAAGAGTCTATTGCAATTTCTAAAAAGTTAGAAATCAAGTTAGGCAAACAGAAAATGCCTGTGACACAGCCTAATTTTAGTCCTAATGCAAAACATACACCTAAGAGGACTAAAAATAAGAAAGCACAGAAGAAACACGAGTATCATCATGCTTTCACTTATAGGTTCTCAAAGAAACCAAACAAGCATGTGAACACAGTTTCAACCACATCTGGTTCCAAACTGACTTGCACTTATTGTGGTACACACGGACACATATCACAGTATTGTTTAGCAAGAAAGCTTGTTGACAATCACACTTTAGTCTGGAGACCTAAAACTAATCAGTATGGACCCTTCAGAAAATGGATACCAAAGGATTCATCTACTTGTTTTGTAGGTGGACCCTCAACCCTCTCATGCTAGAAGCAAATGGATCCTCGATAGCGGATGTTCGCGACACATGACTGGTGATGCATCCTTATTCGCTACGCTATCGATGAAGAAAGAAGGATACGTCTCCTTCGGAAATAACTTGAGAGGTGATATTATAGGTAATGGTACTGTAGGTATTTCTCCTTATCCAATAATAAAGGATGTTTGTCTAGTAACTGAATTGAAACATAACCTATTGAGCATAAGTCATTTGGCAGATAATGGTTATGGTATCAATTTTGTGAAAGATAAATGTACCATATATGATATGTCATCTGGTGATCCCGTATATAAAGGGATTAGAGAAGACAACATTTATGTTTTCTTTTTGGAGAATACTAATAATGCAGGAAGGTGCCTAGTAGCCAATCAAGATGAAAGCTGGCTATGGCACATGAGACTAGGACATGCAAACATGGATACTATCTCACGTCTGAATACAAAGAAGTTGGTAAAAGGACTCCCTGAGATTCCATTCAAGAGAGATATGGTATGTGCTGACTGTGAAAAGAACAAAGCACATAGATCTACGTTTAAATCCATCAACGCTGTAAGTACTTCGAGACCTTAGCAGTTGATTCATATGGATTTATTTGGTCCTAGTAGAGTCGCTAGTCTTGGCGGTAAACTCTATGCTTTTGTTATTGTTGATGATTTCTCTCGATTTACTTGGGTTTACTTTTTATCAAACAAAAGTGATGCTATTTTTGAATTTCAGATATTTTGTAAAAAGGTACAAAACGAAAAAGGCTTCATGATTACTCGTATCCGAAGTGATCATGGTGGCAAATTCAAAAATTCTGATTTCAAAAAGTTTTATGATGATAGTGGATATTACCACGAATTTTCTTGTCCTAGAACTCCCCAACAGAATGGTGTTGTGGAGCGGAAGAACCGAACTCTAAGCGAAATGGCTAGAGTCATGCTTAATCAGCATAATCTTCCTAAATATTTTTGGGCAGAAGCTGTTAGTACAGCCTGTTATATTTTAAATAGGGTGTTAATTCGACCAATCTCGAAGAAAACACCATATGAGCTTTGGTTTGGAAGGATTCCAAACATTTCTTATTTTAAAGTCTTTGGTTGTCGCTGTTTCATCCTGAACACCAAGGATAACTTGGGAAAGTTCGACTCCAAAGCAGATAACGGGATATTTCTCGGATATGCTGCTAAGAGTAAGGGATATAGAATTTTCAATAAAAGATCTATGATTGTTGAAGAAAGTATTAATGTTACCTTTGATGAGTTGAATAGTCACAGATCTAGCGACAGTGATGATGAAGATGCACATAAAAAGACTAAGAAGAGTTCTGAGAAAGATCCTACCCAAGAGGCAAGAACTGATAAAAGTTCCGAAGATGCAGGAACTGAGAAAAGCCTTGTGAAAGGTATGGCCCAAAGATTTGAATCATTGAGATTCAAGCCAGATCATCCAGAAACTCTCATTATAGGTGATGTATCCAAAGGTGTAAGTACACGTTCATCTCTTAAAGATTCTGATATAGCAGCAAATGTCGCTTTTATTTCACAAATAGAACCTAAAAATGTTGATGAAGCTTTTTCTGATGAATTTTGGATTTCTGCCATGCAAGAGGAACTTAATCAATTTGAGAGAAACCAAGTTTGGGAACTCATTCCTAAACCTATTGGTCAATCGATAATTGGTACCAAATGGGTGTTCCAAAATAAACTCAGTGAAGATGGACAAGTTCTACGCAACAAAGTACGTCTAGTTGCACAAGGTTATAATCAAGAAGAAGGAATTGATTATGATGAGACCTATGCTCCTGTTGCTAGACTAGAAGCCATTCGCATGTTTTGCGCATTTGCATGTTTTAATGATTTCAAACTTTTTCAAATGGACGTGAAAAGCGCATTTTTAAATGGATTTTTGAAAGAAGAGGTTTTTGTGAAACAACCCCCTGGTTTTGAAGATTTTCAAAAACCTGATTACGTCTTCAAGCTTAAGAAAGCACTTTATGGACTCAAACAAGCACCTCGTGCTTGGTATGAACGCCTAAGCGCCTTCTTACTTGATAATGGATTTTCAAAAGGCAAGATTGATACTACTTTATTTATTAAATCCATGAATGATGACATTCTTCTAGTGCAAATCTATGTAGATGACATTATATTTGGTTCTACTAATGAACAACTCTGTCAAGATTTTGCCAAGTGTATGCAGAGTGAGTTTGAGATGAGTATGATGGGAGAGCTGAACTTCTTCCTAGGACTGCAAATCAAACAACACTCGAACGGAACATTCATCAACCAAGCCAAGTACACGAAGGACATACTGAAAAAGTACGACTTCGAGAATGTAAAGCCAATCGGGACTCCTATGGCAACATCTACAAAGCTTGATACTGATGAAAGTGGCAAACCTGTCGATCAGCGTAAGTATCGAGGTATGATTGGTAGTTTATTATATTTAACTGCTAGTCGCCCTGATATTATGTTTAGCGTTTGCATATGTGCACGTTATCAGGCAAACCCTAAGGAATCACATCTTAGTGCTGTTAAGCGTATCTTCCGATACCTTAAAGGAACTTCTACAGTTGGCTTATGGTATCCCAAAACCAAATCCTTTGACCTTATAGGTTACTCGGATGCGGATTTTGCTGGTTGCAAAGTGGACCGTAAAAGTACCAGTGGCACGTATCATTTCTTGGGAAAGGCCTTAGTCTCTTGGTTTAGCAAGAAACAAAATTCAGTAGCATTATCAACAACTGAGGCTGAATATATCGCCGCAGACGTTGTTGTGCTCAGATTTTGTGGATGAAGCAAACCTTAGAGGACTACAATCTGTACTATATAAATGTTTCTATTTATTGTGATAACACTAGTGCAATTAATCTGACTAAGAACCCTGTTTGTCATTCACGCACAAAACACATAGAAGTTAGACATCATTTTCTTCGTGATCATCAACAACACGGGGATATTTACTTAGAATTTATTGATACTGTTCATCAACTAGCAGATATATTCACTAAACCATTGGCTGAAGACCGTTTTAACATCTTGAGGCGTGAGCTCGGCATTCTTGAATTCTCGAACTCATAATGCATATGATAATTAAAACTGTATTTATGACTTGATAACTTATTATTTAACGAAAATTATTTTTGGGGACAAACTTACAAAGGGTATGTCTGTCACCACGGCTACGGTCGAAGCGAAGCGGTATTTAAGAGTTCCCCGATGAACCTCCGTTAGCTGGGACAACCCCTATAGTTAACCTGAAAATAACAGCAGTTATTTAATAAACCAGTCAAACGTTATTAATTACAACTTTTATTTACCTGACTGCTTTGACAGTTTCGGGAATGCAAGTGGCCGAACTCGGCCCGAACTCTGACCGAGTTCGGACCGAATTCGGACCGAGTTCGGTCGGCGCTGTGGTAACTTCCAGAACCGAACAGCCGGCCCTAGAGGCTTTATATTCCAACTTTTCTTCCACTTTTTCTTCACACCAAAACGTGGAAAGCCCTCCTCCTCTATTAGAAGCCTCTCCTCCTCCATATTAGCAAGGGTTTGACGAGTTCCAGTGGGCGGTCATCTTCCTTCTTCTTCCTTTTTTTTAAGGTATTTGCTATCCATCTCCTCATGGCCCCCAAGCGTCAAAGAGGAAACTCTTCCCAAGGTGCTTCCTCATCCTCTGACTATACCCCAGCTAGTCTCTTTAGTCCAGCTAGACCTAGAGATCCCGAAGAGTACGATTCTACTTTGTTTCCCGACAAAGACTTCTCGGATCTCTGGTTTGATTCTTTCTCTAGTCGTCGTATTTGCTCTGGAGCCTTCGTTAACTTTACTACTTTCTTTGAATATGCTCCAATCTTTGACCAACTTGGATACCGCGATTTTTTCGAGGTCCAAGAGAGCATTTATGACAACGCCGTTCGCATGTTTTACTGCAATCTGCAGGTAAAACCTAACGGTAATTTCTATTCTTGTATTGCTGGGCAAGAGTTAGAATTTAGCGCCACTGATATCAGCGAATACTTTCATATTCCTGATCTTGGTGATGCATTAGTTGACATCTACCACATTCAGTTCCCTGCCGATGTCACTTTGGCTTCCTTTAGGGAATTAATCTGTCACCCTAACCCTCCTCCCCGGAGAATCTTTTCCAAACTTCTGAACCAAACATTTTATGAACTTCATCGTATGGTATTTTCTGCTATTCTTCCGAAGAAAGGATCTATTGATGAAGTACTTTTTGGAACTTTCTGCTCTATATCACATCCACTTTGGCATTCCATTCTCCGTTCCCAAAACTATGATGAACTGGATGCTTAACTGCAAAAATGCAGACAGGAATCTAGTTTATTCGATGCACCTTGCTTCGATCTTTCGACGTTTCGAGATTGATCTTGAGACGTGTGACATCTCCTCTCCACCTGTTGAGCTGATTCGTTCTCGTCGATTTCCTACACCTCCTGGAGCTGCTCCTGCTCCAGCTGCTGATGCTGAGGCCCCTGCAGCTGATGCTCCTCCTGCTCCGGCCCCTGCCCCAGGATTCGATCAGACTTTCTTCCAGCGCTTCGATGATTTTGTTGCGGTCTCTACGCAACGTCATCAGGACTCAGAGTTCAGGCACATTTCTCAGGCCCAGGTGCTGAGAAATAGTATTGCTGACCTTCACTATAGCCTGGCTCAGGATCCAGTCCATCCGGTCACCATCCTTCCTCACCCGGCTTTTCCTGGTCCTCGATTTACTGATGAGGTTACTTTTCAGTATTTTGACCCGACCACAGCATACTTCCCTCATGATCCTCCAGGTGCGGACGACCCCACGATGTGACGTGGATTCAGCCATGGGATAGTGAATTTTGATTTGATTAGTTGATGCAGTTGATGTAGTAGTTTCATTTTATGTCTAAATTGTTTAGTTAGACATTATCAGTTGTATTTTTTTCTAGTGGAAACCTCTATGATATTTCAGTTTATTATGAGATAGTTCATTTTATTCCAGTTGTTTCCATATATGTCTATGCTGTGATTATTTTTTTTGCTTCACTTTGTCTTGTCTTTTCTATTGTTGGCTTCACGATTTACGGGGGAGCCTATTCATTTTACTACTTGACAAAGGGGAAGAAAAAGAGTATACCAAAGCGGAGATAATTCCAAATCCAAACAAATTGTTTTTCAGGTATTTTGATATTTTGTATTATTTGATATAAATATATTTTGGTATAGACTCAAGTTTGTCAATTATCAAAATGGGGGAGATTGTTGGCCCATTCCATGGTCACACCCGATTTCGATAAATCAACATACACTTTAGTCAATACACAAAATATAGAAAATGCTGCTAATCATTTCAGGATTCATGAAATCATATTCAACGGACGATGTACCACATCAATCAAAGCGTCAACATCATCAAATCTTCTGAAGACTCAGTTCTCATTTTTATTCTGTATTTTATATTTTATTGAGTCTAGGAATTACTTTGTAAAATCAATTTTGGTAATACTGGCTTAGGGTTAAAACTGTCCTTATTTCAAAAGCCTACTTTTACCATTCGTATTTTCGTTTACAAATATTTCAAAAACATATTTCGAAAATAGTCTTTTCAAATGATTTTACAAATAACCAAAAACATGTTTGAAAACTGTTTTTGCAAAAAAATTTCAAATATCTCCTGACAGAACTCCAAGCCGAGTTCGGCCCGAGTTCGGTCAAGTTTGTATTCAAACTTCTGTTGCCTCCAAATCAGCGAGCAACGTCTCTTTGCGAGATATTTGCACCCGAACTCTGCCCGAGTTCGGTTGGTGAAAACACCTATAAATAGAGAAGAACTTTTCGTTTCAAATCATCAATTCATTCTTCATCTTCTCTTCTCTACTACTCAAGTGTTTTCAAAACGATCTAAGATTTTCAAATCTCACCTACACATCTTTTAGCCAAAAGCCAGTACTATCTGAGTTGATTTAGAGTCTTTTGGTTACTCAAGAGTTGTAAAGAGGTCGTTCAAGTTTCAACAACTTTTCTGTTGTGGAGCTGGTCGTGCGCTCGTCACCAAGCACGGTGTTGTGAAGCTGGTCGTGCGCTTGTCACCAAGCACGGTGTTGTAAGAGATTGCAAGCTCTCAGTTAAAGCTTGTGCCATAGTGGATTAACATCGAGCAAGAGTACTCGAGACTAGATTAGTCCTCTCAGAGGGATACCAGTATACATCGTTGTGTCACTGAGTTTGAATTCTCTATCTTTATTTACTGTCTCTTACATATCTGCCATTGTTTAATTTTTTAATTGGTGATTATATTTCGCTGCACACACGCACTCTATTCACCCCCCCTCTAGAGGTGCTCAACGATCCTACATACACAATTTGCATAATGCAAGACACCCTCCACTTTTGACGATTTTCGTCCAAGACCAACGGTCAACGCAGTTGACCGATAATTTTTGTCACACCCCAGAACCAGAATACTGGAGAGCGGAGGAATGACTCAGCCAGCTACGTATTACGGGTAGATGAATACCGTATAATACGATCAATGCTGTCTAACCAGACGAGGGGGTGCATACTACATGAAAGTCTTACTATGGTCATTTCACATCTATTGTCTCAATCATTCAAACAAGAAGCAAAAATAGAGAACTTGTAAGATAAAGCAGTAAGGCGTCCCAAACGCTTAGTCAAAATGTTCTTGAGATCTGGCTTTACAAAACATAGCCAGATGGTATAGTAACATATACACAATTGTTATCAGCTGCAGTCTGACTTAATTACAATTATGTAAAAGTAAGTGCAAGACAATCCGACTAACATGTCGGTGCCAAACGGCTAAGTATGAAGTAAATAACAAAACGAGCGGTGGAGTAAGGAACCCACTCGAGTCCTCCTGCGATCATTCCCCTAGTATTGACCATCTTGGAGGTGGTGTCACGACCCGCACCCACTGTGAGGGTACGAGTACGTAACAACGCCCAGCCTACGCCGCAGTGTCGGCTGTAGAACGCTGTTCTAAGTCTCTAACTAACCATCAACTCATGCAGTATATAATGTACTCATCAAGATCAACTCCGAACGGAGGACAAGTATAAGATATGGTGTAACTCAATCACAGTCTAAGCACGATAAGATAACACAGAATTGTAACTAAGAATCTGAAGACAAAAATAAATACTGAAATAATAACAACATCTGAATAATCTCAAATACATCTCAAGTCTCAAATCTATACAACAAGCTCTAAATGAAAAATAAATGCAAGTCTACTAAACTAAATCCCGATCACTCCTGAGTGTCGGGGCCATAGGTAGCTAAGCCATCTCCTAAGTAAAATGTAGGGCATGTGTCCTCAGGGCAATCATCTGTAAAATTTCAACAGGTCCAGTCAGGACAGGAACGAGCACATCTCATCTAGAAAACCCAAGTAAATGACAGAGAACTATAGAGCAGTTATAGACAGTTGTATTGATGAAAATGGCAGTTTATATTCAGGTGATGGTAAGAAGACAGATAAAGTGCAAGGAAAGTAAATACTAAGCAAGAGAAAAATCATAGCAATGAAGACTGTAAAAATAGAACTAGCTAAACCAGGGTAATATGATATAAAGTCCAGGCAACATGTAGACCAGTGCAACTCCAATGTAAGTCCAGTACAGGATGAATCTCATACAAGATGAATCCAGCAAGGGACGATTCCAGTCATAGTGATCAATGATTCCAGGGTGAGTCCAGCCTATACTCTAGCAGTGAGTTTTAAAATACCGAGATCGACATGTAAACGGCTATGGGTAATCCGGCACATCACACACCTGGCCGGGTGTGAGATGGCTATCATTCCAGTAGATTCCAGTAGGGGTGATTCCAGTAATGGGGTATGTCTACATGTCTTACTCTAGTATTTCCCCTCCCAACAAGTGAATCTAGAATTTCGACACAATGATTCAAGATGAGTCCAGCCAAGTACAATGATACCAGTAAATGATTCCGGGGTGATTCCAGTAAATGATTCCAGTAATAGAAGCCGGAAATGATGATACCAGTAATAGAGGCCAGAAAATAAATGTGTGTCGTATACATGAATCCAGAAATAACAGTACATGTTTGTAACAGAGAATCACATACAGCTAACTAGAACTGAAATACAGTAATTGACAAATAAATGAGAGAACTATCAGAGAATGTACTCGCCTGATACTCTGAAAAGAGTAGTATAATGTCAGATGTCTGCACCAGAGTCACAATGTCCTAAATAGAGCAGTACAGGTTATAATGTATTTAAGATATGATAAATGAAGTTACGATGTAATCTACATGATTTCTAGGCCAATCTAGGTCAATGTCAACTCTAAGTCAAACCTGGTCAACTGTCTAGGACAAACTAGGTCCAAATCAAACTTGGTCAACTCTGGGTCAACCCAAGTTAATACTCTAGTCAAACTAGGTCAATCTTAGTCCAATCAAGTCTAACAAGTCTCACTAGGCCTAACCAAGCCTAATCTAGCAATCAAGTACAAGCACAAGCCAATAGGACCACACTAGTACAACCATGCCAAGTATCATACACCAATATAATATATATATGTACCCTAGGCTATAGAATGATATGCAAAGCTACGCATGTCATATATAGGTATTATCATCATATAGATATATACACTCATAGGCTATATGCCATATAGACAAAATATTCATATATATACATATAGGCCATTAACCCTTATAATGCATATGGAGGTGGACATGTATATGTGATACCATTGTGTGTGCCAAAGGTGAAAGGGTGAATTAGGAATTAGGGGTTCTTAGTTAAGGCATAGGCATGTGTGTGGACTATGACATAAAGTAGGGTGTGTGTGAAGGTCCATTCCAGATTGTGTGTGTGTGTGTGTACCATGTTTGTGAGTTAAAAACAGTGTGCCTGTGTGTGTGAAACAGTGTGGAATTCAGGGAATCAGAAAATATGGGGTATATGTGTATAAATGAAACTTGTTCTCAGGTTTTAGGAAAAACAGTGAATGTATGAATGAAAACTAACATGTACACATCCTCCTATTAATCATGAACCCAAACATGAACCTATACATGCATGCCTACTGCTGCTGCTATGCCACTGCTGCTATGCAATGCATGGGCCTGCCTACTACTGCTATGCACTGCAAACCAAGGCAGGCAAGGCTGCTGCTAAGCCACTGCTGCTATGCAGTACAATAACCAGGCTGAGCCAAAACAGGGCAAGCCAAGGCAATGCCTTGCCTGCTCCTGCAAACTCAGCCAAGGCCAATGCCAAGTCAAAACAGTGTGAGGAAAATGGAATCAAATTGTGTGTTTGTGTGAGCATGTGAGTGCCCATACCATATCAATTTCAGATTTCATGTGCTGGTCTAAATCTCAGGTTTATGTAACATTCAATTCACCCAATCAAGTGACAGGTTCAGATTTGTTGAAATGCAATGGGGAAGAAAAACTCAGATTTAAGGAGTGAATGAATGAGTGTAGGAAACCAACACAATCAGTGAATGAGGGACAGTGCACAGTGTGTTTGGATGTAAAGGCTAGGGTGTGTTCATGAAACAAAGTGCAAATGGGTACCTGTGTGGGTGTGGTGTATGCATAAATTCTCAGTTTTATATATTCAAAACTCAAATTTACTCAAACTGGAAATTGTAAAGAACAATGTACTTCATTGAAAACCCAACACAATTTCTCAAACCTGCCAACTGAACAATTACTCATTCGAAGAACCCACAAGTCAAGAAAACCAAATTGAAATACAACTAATCTCAAGCTTGAGTCCTAGGTTCCAGGCTCTCACCCAATTCCTGTCCAAGTATTGGACTGAAACAAGGGTCAAGGGATTGAATAATTAATGAACTAAACTAATTCCAATTCAACATTTAAACAGTGGATCATATATCTAACAGTGAATCAATTTTTAACAGGGAAACAAGTACCAGAGTTATCTCAGGAATCACAAATTAACAGTCCATGCATTATTCATCATTTCAGTAGACTTATAGGAGAATCCCTCAGGTTCAGTATAGCAATCAAAGTGTAATCTGAACTCATGTATCAGGAATAAAAATGTGTAAATCAAAACTGAGAACAAACAACCCAAACTCGAACCACTCATCAAAATGCCAATGTGAACTGAAAATAATTTGAAATTAAACTCGATGAATATCAACTCAAAACTGAAACATCAAACTCAAGTAGAACTAAGGATTTACATCATAATGCATCGAACTCATTGAAATAATTTGATAGTTTAAAAAAAACAGTGAATAATTCGAATGCCAACTCGAATACCCAGTTGAATACCAAAACAACTACCTGGACATTCAAGGTAACCCAACTGAACATCATTCAACATTATAAAACCAGATCGAAATCTATTCCTCAAATATTCTAAATCTGTCAAGAACTGAGAACTGAAAGTGCTCATGGATACCCAATTTGAAACAAAAATTAACAAGTAAACTCATAAACAATTAGAGTCACAAAGTGTACAGAGGTTGCACCCAACCCTACGTGTCCTAAGGAAGCCAATGTGTCCAACAAAACAGGACACAAAGTGTCAAAATATGCAAATTAAAAAGTATCAGAAAACTGTGCATTTGCTGCCTCGTGCGGCCATGTCATGTCGAAATGGACACGACACAAAGCTCAAAGTGTGTCGAGCTCGTGCACACATGTTCGCCAATGATAGGGCTACATGTCTATGGTCCTGAACCGTGCCCACGACACGCGTGTCCTGCGCACGAGACACGTATCAGAGAACTCTGATAGCGCTCGCACGGCCAGTACAAAACCCGTGTGGCCTCGTTTTCGTGGCCGACACGAAACGAGGTGTCATGAAACTTGGGGAGT
Source organism: Iris pallida (assembly GCA_029216955.1). Taxonomy (NCBI): domain Eukaryota; kingdom Viridiplantae; phylum Streptophyta; class Magnoliopsida; order Asparagales; family Iridaceae; genus Iris; species Iris pallida. Next base: position 5,437,689 of record JANAVB010027195.1, read on the forward strand.
GACTTGTCAGTCACTGCCCCACTCTCCACACCAAGTTTCGTGTGTCAAAACGCTGTGTCCAGCGAGAAACAGGACACGGGTAGCAGGACAGCGCACACGCGTGTCGTGCAGCGTGTCCGCACCCCATTTCGACACGAAAACGACACAAAAATTAAATAAGTCTTCACAAAGATTAATATATACATTTAGATCTATAAATTCATTTAATTATATTTACAAAAATCGAAAATAAATTCCTTAGAGGCATTTAAATCAAACACCTACAAAATAATATGACACGTGTCCGATACGGACACCAAACGGACACGAATTCCACCCAAATTTTAGGGACACCTAGGGGACTCCTAGATCTAGCCCTACATTCAAAGAAAACTGAAATTTAAATCAATTTGAAGGGTTTTACCTAGTTGTGCAAAAAGTTTGGAAAAGCTCCAAATGGGGGATTCTTCCTCTTGGTGCCAAAAGCCCCAAATTGACCCAAGGCTGTGATTAAACTCAGAAATCAAAAAATAGGAGAGTGTTAGGTTCTAATGCAAGAAACTAGGATCAAAAAGGAATTAAAATGGATTTATGGGGATTTTTGCAAGAGGGACAATACCTTTCCTTCTCCAATGTTGAAATGAATGAAAGAAGGAGTCAAGCCCTAGAGAATAAGTGTTTATATAGGGTGGGGATCCCTATGGCTGGTCATAAAGGAAGGAATTAGGGTTAGGGTTTCCTAAATTGGCCCATGGGCTTAAGTTATGGTTAATCAAGTCATGAAGTCATAAGCCATTTCATGAAACTATAAACCATGACTCAAATCCACTAAACCAAGTCCCCTCATTCTAAAATTAGTTTTTAATGACTAAATGTAGGTTAACCTAAGTTAGACTAGGGTCACCATGGCTAGGGTTAGCTTCTAGGCTAGTCCACTAGGTCTCAACAAGTCAAGCTAACCTAGAATTCACCAATTCAATAAATCGCCAAATAAATCAAATAAGTCAAAATGACCAAAATACCCCTAGGCTAAAAATGATAATTAAATCATCCTAATGACATGGTTAGGCTCTAGGTCATGCAGTCTCTCAGGTTTCACTAGCAGCACATCAAAATCACAAGTCATGACTTAAACCAGTTTTTAAATAGTTTAAAAATAATTAAAAATCACCAAAAATCACCATGTGAAACAAATATCAATAAATAATAATTATAATTACAAAATTTCAAAAATACCCTCATCTGGAAAATTGGGTGTTACAGGTGGAAGTTAGCTGAGTCCTCGAGAACCGGCTCTAAATCTGGCCATGCAAAACCAGAGAGGTTAGACCTCTAATAGCAAGTACCACAAGGAAGCACGATATGAAGGATTAAACCAGTAAGTAAGAGAATATAATAATAGATCTCTGCTTTCCACTAGGATTCACATAACATTACGATACTTCGAACCAACCTCCCAACCAAATAAGGACAGAAGTTGGCCCGTCATGTCCTGACATTCTGATCATCTCAGTTAGGCAACAGAGTAGGTACAGTACACAACAAATCATCTTGAATGGCCAATCAACTCCTACGGCTTGCTATTGTGAATCCTAAGTTATCCTGGAATTATGCAAATAGGGATTTCTCAGTTCTTACTATGTGCGAGCAAGGCTAGTCTATCCAGTCAATCAATTGCACCAATCATGAATTAGACGAGTCCCAGCGGGACGCCCGTCATCAATATACAATATACAATAATAATATAAGCAGATACCGCTCCCTGCCCGTGTGGCAGGTTTACAGTATCTGTGGGAACCAGTCGGCCTGTCGGGCACTACTAGTCCCAAGAGGGCTGCCATATAAGAACTCGGGGATCCATTCTCTCCATGCCATCATTATTTTATTTAACTTAATAGTCTCTACGTTGAGTGAAATCCCATGCCGTGGATCATGGTCATTCAAATAAGTACTTTCGTACGGGGTACGATATGCGCAACTCTACAACGATACCCGTGCGGCTAGGTTGTAGGTCTTACATAGCGTAATGCAACAATCAAATCTAACCATGGAGTAATCATGCCTTGACCATAAAGTACACATGCTGCTTTTGAAAAATAAATAATTAAATAAATAAATAAATTGAAACCTGCATGTGCCTGTATGTCAATATTCGGGATCAGCCAGTTGATTACAATAGTTCATTACATGAACGTGTCTCATTCATTTAATTCAATAAGAAGCCAGTCTCTTAGTTCCAACTAGGAACGCATGATCAATTTTAGTCAAGATAACCATTATTATCAATGGTGACAAGGCATGAAAGTCAATTAGTATTAAATGGGGTCGAGTCTATAACTCTCAAGGTTAAGTTCCAGTCTTACTGGGTATCCATAAACCAATCAAGACACAAGGCACGTTCTACACAACCATATATATTAAAAATATTAACATGCTAAGATTATCGAGTTCATGCAAAAAGCATAAGGATATAATAGGAGAACTTATCATGCCACCATTAAATGAATAAATTATAGAACAAATAGAAACACCCAGGTCAGGAAGTCACGCCAACAAGTCTATGCTAAGGCCAACAAGTCACGCCAACAAGTCACGCCAACAAGTCTATGCTAAGGCCAACAAGTCACGCCAAGTCTAGTATGTAGGAGTGAGCGTATAAACAGCGTGAACGTGAAAAGTGGTTCACGTTGGCACGCACAGCGTGAACGTGAAGGGTAATTCACGCACTCATAACGTGAGCGTGAAAAGTAACTCACGCACGCATAGCGTGAGCGTATGAGCGTGAAAAGCGTGATAAGAAATTCACGCACGCACAGCGTGAGCGTGACTCAAAATTCACGCACGCACGTAAAGACGTGTGCGTGATTAAAAATTCACGCACGCACGTAAGAACGTGTGCGTGACTAAAAATTCACGCACGCACGTAAGAACGTGTACGTGACTAAAATTTCACGCACGAACGTAAGAACGTGTGCGTGACTAAAAATTCACTCACGCACGTAAGAACGTGAGCGTGATAAGAAATTCACGCTGGCACGTAAGAACGTGAGCGTGACTGAAAATTCACGCTGACACGTAAAGACGTGAGCGTGATTAATCCTTCGTTCCAAGCCAGAATGAAGTTTCTATGGTTCAGAATGATGAAGAATGAGAAGCTCTGCCATATGAACTATCTATTCCGAAAAGCACGCCAGGTTGGGAGATCAAAACCCATGAACAACCGAGAATACAACAACTTAGATCTAGAAGAAACAAGCCAAAGAAATCAAAAATACTAAGTACTAAACTCTCTCAGAATCATGAAAAGAAGGCAAATGAACCATAAAAATGGTTCTCCAAGTGGAAGCAAGAAGCAAGATGTACTTGCCTGCTGTTGGTAGGTGGAGAGAGTGATGAGAAAGAAGAAGAAGTAATGGTGAAGGAGAGTTATGAGAAGAGAGAAGGAGATGGGGGCTTTAAAATAGGAAGGGTGGTGGTAGGTGGGGTTTATGGGGGTTCGGTCCATGTGAACCGCCATAAACCCAAAAATAACCAGCCATGGCCGAATCACAATAAGACTAAAGCAGAGAAGTTAAAAACAGAAAATAAAATGCAGAAATAAAATACAGGAATAAAATAGCAGGAAATAAAATACAGATAATTAATTAACATAAAATTAAAGGAATTTAAATACAGAATAATACATGATAAATATTAAATAAATATATGAGTTGTACATGTATAAAAATACGTATTCTGGGAACGGGGAGTGACATCTCTACCCACCTTAGAAAAATTCCGTCCTCGAAATTTCAAATCCAAGCAGGTAGAAATATCGGAGCTAAACCAATACAAGCAATTCTAGTGATCAAGCAATCGTTTTTACCATATCAAAAGCAAGTACTATATATGTAAATTCATCATTCTACGATATCAAGTAGCTCTACCCATAAGGTGATAAGCATGAAGAATCAGGACAATCAAGGTATACAGAAAGAGATATACCTTGTGAGTCAAACAGGTGTGGATACCGTGATCGGATATCATCCTCACGTTCCCACGTTGACTCTTCCAAGGAGTGATGACCCCAAGCAACACGGACAAGACTAATTGTTCGGTTCTTAAGTATCTTCTCTGTTCGGTCCAAAATGGACACAGGCTGTTCCTCGTAAGACAGGTTGGTACCAACAACCAGCTCAGAATGATCGAGGATATGGCTTGGGTCCGATACATACCTACGTAATTAAGATACATGAAACACGTTATGCACCTCTCGTAACGAAGGTGGGAGGGATAAACGATAAGCAACATCGCCTATCCGATCAAGGATAACAAATGGGCCCACGTACCGCAGACTCAATTTCCTGCGAACGCCAAATCTAATAACCCCACGAGTAGGTGAGATCCGCAAGAATACGTGGTCCCCAACAGAGAACTCTAACGGCCTACGATGCTGGTCCGCCCAATGACGATGCCAGTCCTGCGCAACTCGAAGTCGCTCTCTAATTTCCTTAACCACTTCAACCGTCTGAACAATCATTTCTGGGCCTAACATCTTCCTCTCTCCGATATCATCTCATGCAAGCGGTGACCTACACTTCTTACCATATAGTGCTTCGAATGGCGCCATCTGGATACTGGCTTGATAACTATTATTGTATGAGAACTCGACTAAGTACAGGTGACTCTCCCAAGACCCTCCAAAATCTAGAGTGCAAGCTCGCAATATGTCTTCTAAAGTCTGAATCATTCTTTCTGATTGCCCATCCGTCTACGGATGGTAAGCCGTGCTAAATCTTAACTTGGTACCCAGACTATGATGTAAGCTCTTCCAGAAATGTGATGTAAAACGGGTATCTCGATCCGACACAATACTGACAGGGACTCCATGCTGCCTGACTATCTGTTGCATATACAACTCTGCCAACTTTTCTGTAGATTGCCCTACTCTGAAAGGAAGAAAATGTGCTACCTTCGTAAGTCGGTCCACTATTACCCAAATAGCGTCCTTACCACTTGGTGATCTCGGTAAACCGGTCACAAAGTCCATTGTAATATGCTCTCATTTCCATTCCGGGATAGGAAGCGGTTGCAATAACCCAGCTGGCCTCTGCTGTTCTGCCTTCACTTGCTGACATACCAAGCAACGGGAAACAAATCTAGCTATCTTCCACTTCATTCCGTTCCACCAGAAATGCTGCTTAATATCTTGGTACATCTTGGTCCCTCCAGGATGAATAGAATACTGAGAACTGTGAGCTTCTGCCATAACCTCCTGTCTGATATCTCTACTAGACACACATAGACGTGATCCAAACCTAAGTGTACCATCTTCATGAATTCTCATCTCTTTTCTGAGTCCTGACTCACATTCTGCCCTAAGCTTCTGAATCCTTGGGTCTTGTGCCTGAGCTGTCTTGATTCTGTCTACCAAGTCGGATTGAACTTGCAGACTTGTTAGAACTCCTACATCACTAGGAAGTATAACTTCGATGCCCATCTCCTGAAGGTCTTCTAAGATATGCCTCTGTGTTGTCAACATAAATGCGCCGCCTCTCCTGCTAAGAGCGTCTGCCACTACATTAGCATTGCCTGGATGATACTGAAGCTCTACGTCATAATCCTTAATCAACTCCAGCTATCTTCTCTGCCTCATGTTTAGTTCCTTCTGAGTAAAGATGTACTTCAGACTTTTATGGTCTGTGTACATGTCCACTCGGTCACCATATAAGTAATGCCTCCATAGCTTCAGAGCAAACACTACTGCCGCTAACTCCAAATCATGAGTTGGGTAACTCTTCTCGTGGTCCCGAAGCTGCCTAGATGCATATGCTATCACCTTCCCATATTGCATAAGGACACATCCAAGTCCTTTACCTGACGCATCACAATATACTGTAAAACCTTCGGGTCCAACTGGCAATATAAGAATAGGTGCTGATATCAATTTCTGCTTCAAAGTCTCGAATGATGTCTGACATTCTGCTGACCAAACGAATGGTACATCCTTCCGGGTCAAGCGGGTCATGGGTGCTGAAAGCCTTGCAAAGTCTGACACAAATCTTCTGTAATATCCTGCCAATCTCAAGAAACTCTGCACATCTGCTACGGTCTTGGGCACTGGCCAACTTTCTACTGCTTCTATCTTCTTGTGATCTACTGCTACTCCAGCTCCTGATATGATGTGACCCAAAAATAAAATGTGATCCGACCAAAACTCACACTTGCTGAGCTTGGCATACAACTGGTTCTCTCTCAGAACCTGTAACACTTTCCTGAGGTGATCTTCATGCTCCTCTTCACTGGCAGAGTATACGAGAATGTCGTCAAGAAATACAATGACAAACTGGTCTAAGTATGGCATAAAGATGCGATTCATCAAATCCATGAATATTGCTGGAGCATTGGTCAAACCAAACGGCATTACTAAGAATTCATAATGCCCATACTTTGACCTGAATACTGTCTTGGAAATATCCTCCTTCCGAACCCTCGCCTAATGGTACCCTGAACGAAGATCTATCTTGGAGAAAACTCTAGCTTTGCTCAACTGATCAAATAAGTCGTCGATCCTGGGTAATGGGTACTTGTTCTTCACTGTTGCCGCGTTAAGCTTCCTGTAGTCAATGCACAATCTGGATGACCCATCCTTCTTTCCTACAAGTACCACTGGTGCTGCCCATGGTGATACGCTAGCTTGGATGAACTTCTTCTCCTTCAGTTCCTCTATGTGCTGATATACCTTGGCCTGCTCTGAATCCGCCATTCTGTAAACTCGATCTGATATCGGTTTAGTTCCAGGTGCCAATTCTATACTGAACTCAATATCTCTAACCGGTGGTAGACCTGGGATTTCTTCAGGAAATACGTCTAGAAACTCTTCAACTACCTTCGGAATCTGAACTTCTTCCATTGCCGTTACTACTCCCTGCTCTTGTTGAGTTGCCCCTGATCTGACTAAGGTGAACTACTTCATACCTGGAATATCAAAAGATACACTCCCTCTACGACAATCTATTGTCGCATGACTGTCTTTCAGCCAGTCCATGCCTAAGATAACGTCGAAATTTCCAACAGGAAATTCTATCAACCGGGCGGGTAAGGAATGCCCGCAAACTACAACGCTATATGCTAAAATAACTCTACTAACTCCTACGAGCCCATTACCAGTGAGTATATTCAACCTCCCTGACAATGCCTCAAACTCCATTCCTAGTCGTGTCGTAAATTGTACAGATATAAATGAATGGGATGCTCCCGAATCAAACAATGCTACTGCGGGATATGAGGCGACGAGAATGTTACCTGCCACAACATCTTCCGATGCCAATGCCTCCTCTAAGGACAGAGTGAATGCTTGTCCTCGACCTCCTTGCTGGTTTCCATGCTGCGGTCTAGCCTGATGTTGTTGTTGGCCCCTTCCTTGATGATGCTGGGGTGGTCTATGCTGGTGTTGCTGCATCGGCGGCCCCTACTGCCGAAACATCTGAACCTGCGGCATAAACGGACGCTGTACCAACGGCCTTACTGCCACCGCTGGTCCTCGATACTGGCCTGCCCCAGGTGCTGGCATAGCAGGAAACTGCTGCCCTGGTCCTCCTGACCTCGAATTCATGGGACATGTGGTAACCCGATGGTCTGGATTTCCACATATCAGACACAGTCCATTCAATGTCTGTAATAACCATTCTTCGTATCACGTATTTCGTATACGTGTACGTATTTAGACCCGTATTACAAGCTTGATTTATTTTGGCATTTTCTTGATTGGTTTATCTTGACTTGGTTCGGCTTGGTTTTGTATGGTTCGGTTCTTTTATATATATATGAACCAAACCACTCCCACCTACCACATTCATTAAATATCCCACCTACCACCACCACTCTCAATAAATATCCCACTAGCATTTCTCTCTCATCATTACTTCTTCTTCTCCACCATTACTTCTTCAACCACCAGAGAGATAGAGAGAGTGGGAGAGCTTAGGTAAGTGCACCTTGCTTCATGGAGGAAGTCCATTTTTGTTGTTCCATTGTCTTCCTCATGTGTTTCTAAACCACTTTAGTACTTATCATTTTTTCATTTTCATGGTTAAATTTTGTAGATCTAGCTTTGTGGTATTTTTGGTTCCGGGACTTTTGATCCATCACACTTGCATATTTTGCTAAGTTGATGATCCCATGATTTCAGAGAATTTCAGTTGGTCCAATATTGGCCTACGGGATTTTGTTGAACCGCATGGACGTTTTTAGAGCAGAGCCGCATGTGGCCTTGGTCTGCAGTCGCATGCATGTTAATGTGTTGTACCAATGCATGTAATATTTTAATGAGTATTTAATGCATTTTCTAAGTACTTACACTAGAGCATTCACGTGCCCTGGGCAATTAAAGCCTTAGCACAAGAATACACTAGCCTGTGCCTTTGCTTGGAATACCAAGCAGAGCCGCATATGGCCATCCCAGCAAAGTGAGCCGCATAGGCTTAGGCAAAAGGCATTTAATACATTCCTTCTTAATTCATTTTATTATTATTACTATCATCTTATCTACGCATTTTTCCTAGAGGCATTTTTCTAGCCAGCCGCATGGCCTCCACGAATGCAATTAATGCATACTCCATGCATTAATTTATGCTTCAGCCGCATACATTCAAAGAATGCATGTGTAGGCCTCAAAAATGAAGTCACGCTGAGTTGATCAGAACAAGTCACGCAGAGTGATCCAAAGCAGCACAAAAGATACGCTAAGTTCTGCCTGGCCATCTCCTTTAAAAGTCACGCAGAGACAGCTCAGCCATACGTCAGAATCATAATGACTGACAACACAACAGTCGAAAAACGTCTCCTCGTATGCCACGTATGCACAGAACTCGAGAGATCATCGCCGTCTTTTGCGTGATTTTCGAAATCTTTCTTAGCAAGACTCACTCTTCACCAAGTTGGCGTAACTTTGGGTCTTATCTTCATTTAATACGGCTGACAATATAATCAATGTCAGAAATTTTGTGTCAGACGAAGCGTGCCAAATCAAGACAGCTGGCGGTTTGCGTGGATTCTGAACCTTCTCCTTCCTCAAGTTTGCGTGGATTTTTCAGTTATTCTCCTCAAAGCCTGCGTGAATTCTGAAGTATTCTTCTTCAAAGCTTGCGTGGATTTCGCCTTTAACGAGTCTGCGTCAACGAATCTGTGTGGATTTTTGCCTTCAGCAAGACAGCGTGGATTTTATTTCAACTGGAGTACGTGGCAGTCATGCCACCGATCTCTCTCTCTCGCGTGCCCAGTAACTTGCATACGACCCATGCACTGATGCCATATGTCCAACAGTTATGGGCCACGTCCAGTAACTACTCACTAACCCTGCGTGTATTTAGAGTCTGCGTGACTTTTCAAATGCACCAGTGGTGAGGTAGTTATCTTTTCAGTTACTGTTTTGACTCTATAAATAGAGTTCTTTTTCTCATTCATTGTACAGATACATTGATATCTACTGTCAAAATTTTGAGAGCTTTTCTTCTTCGCATAGTCCAAGGGATAAAGCGATCGTCTTCTAGATTGGATTCCTACAGTTGTAATTTTCCCAGAAACACAACAAATAAAGAGAATTTCTTTATGGAAAACAAATTGGCGACTCTGCTGGGGAAAACCATCTCCTCTTCTGAGATGGTAACAACTCAATGCGACACTTCGTCAATCGGCTCGACGAAGAAGGTGATGACGATCAAATTCGATCAACTCGCCTATGAAGAAATGCAGCGGGCTAAGGGTGGCAAGCCCACTCCAGCCTCCATCATCACTGCCAAGTCGAAGGGACACTCTGTCTATGTCCCTAAGAATCAGTTGGCAGTCAATGGTGAAGTCTCTGCCACAGTGTCTACTCCTAACACTGGCAAGAACTCCACTGCAAGCACGCACACTCTTGTGCGCTCGAAGATGACAGTAACTAAAAGTCACGCTGACAGTACTGGCTCCTTAGCCGAATCTGTTCCAGCGTGCAAATTCAATTCTAAAAGTCACGCTGACAGTACTGGCTCCTTAGCCGAATCTGTTCCAGTGTGCAAATTCAACTCTAAAAGTCACGCTGACAGTACTGGCTCCTTAGCCAAATCTGTTCCAGTGTGCAAATTCAACTCTAAAAGTCACGCTGATAGTACTGGCTCCTTAGCCAAATCTATTCCAGTGTGCAATCCCACATTCAAAAGTCACGCTGACAGTACTGGCTCCTTAGCCAAATCTGTTCCAGCGTGTAATTCTAAAATCAAAAGTCACGCTAACAGCTCTGGTTCTTTAACCAAGTCTGTTTCAGCGTGTATTTCATCAGAGAAGAATAACTCCTTAGTTATCTCTTCTTCTTCACCGAGTTCTACTAGAACTGGGGGTGGTCTTCCACACAAAGTCCCTTCGAAAAGGAATAACTCTTTAGTTGTTTCTTCTGCTCCTGTAGTTTTTACTCCAGGAACAGCTTTGACTGATACTTTTGTTAGTCAAAGGAAAGGAGATGGTCTTTTGACTACTCTTCCTTCTGGACATTCAATGTCTCAAAATTTGAATGAGTCTAAGAAGAAACATTCCTTAATGTCTTCTTCTTTGATTTTTTCAAATTGGGCACAGAATCTGTCCATTAAAGAGGGTCTGTTACCAACTCCTAATCAAGGGAGTGGTTTAACTCTTCCTTCTCTGCAAATATCCAGATCAATGGAAGGAAAACTCCATGTTTCCAAAATTAATATGTTACCTTCCACTGATTTAAGAACAAAACTCAGCACTTCTGGTGTTAAGAAATCATACCAATTGGATATGAAGATAAAAGATCCAGATGCAGAGTATGCAAGAAATTATGTGGCTCACATTAATCACTCTTTGTATAATCAAGAGCCATCAAGACCCAAGAACAGGAAGTATACTCCTCAATCTTCACAAACAGATTTACGGGAATATCTTCAACAGAAGAGAAGGAGTAATTCTATATCAAAGGAACATGCTGAATGTGACTTCTATCCAAGAGTCATAATTCAGTGCAGATGTGAATCAACAGTTCAAGACCATGGTGATCATGAATGTGACTTCCAGCCAAGAGTCACAATGCAATGCAGATATCAAAATAAACGACAGTCTGTCTTCAATAGGATTCAGTATGAACCTATGCCTGATGAAGATGAGCCTTTGTTTGCCTCTGTCAACATGACTTCTCGGGACACCGGGGGTAGAGTTGATAGTCCAGATGGAGTATATAGAAACACCAGAGCAAGAGTCCTGGCTTCTAGTCAAAGAAATTTGATCCCTGAAATTGATTCTGAATTTTTTGGAGAATCTAACTTCCCACCTCTTCCTACTGGGGGTAATTCTCCTATAGTTGACTTTGATACACGAAGTAATGATTCAGAATATACAACATCTACTAGTTCATCAATAATCCCTCATACAGTCACGACTTACATGGTTGATGGGAATACTGATGAACCTTCTTCTTCCTTGACTCCTCAAACAACTGCTTCTTTGGAACAGCAAATGAAGTCTATGACTGACACAATAAAGTCGATGTATGAACTCATGATAGCTCAGATGCAAAATCGACAGACTGTATCAGATGCCATACCAGTTGATACTGATATAAGTCCAGTACAAGTTCCTCCAGCAGTACAATCCAATACTCCTGGACCTGCTCAACCAAATCCTAGTTTCTCTGGAGCTGGGGGTAGTACTTACAATGCTGTTCCTCCTCCCAACTATTCTCTACAAGCCACAACTCCACAATCTTCGGGAGTTGTCTCTGAAGAATTGAAGAATCTCAAAACTCAATTCGAGGCATTCAAACAGAAGGATGGTTTACAAAGGTTAGGAATCAAGCAGCCTTATCCGATAGAATGGAAGCAAGTATCATATCCTCCTAAATACAAGCCTCCTACTATCTCATTCTATGATGGAACCACTTCTCCAAGTCAGTTTATCAATCACTTTGAAGTGATGACTGATCAACTACAACCAAGTGATGCCCTCCTTACTCGGGTATTTATTGGATGTCTCAAGGGAACGGCTTATGAATGGTATAGAAGTCTCCCAGATGGGAGTATTACCTCATTTGCTGGTTTCAAACAGATGTTTCTTGAAAGGTTCTATGAAGGGCTTAATGACATGACTATGTCTGCTCTTATTAGAATCAAGCAGAAAAATAATGAATCTACAGATGAATACATTGAACGGTTTCGAAGAGAAGCTCTGAAGATGCCTCTTGGAACTCCTGATGCTGTCACCATTGACACGTACAAATCAAACTTGTTGCCAATCATCAGTATGTGGACAGGGTCCACTCAATTTCAAGATTGGCCTTCCTTCATAGTCAGTACTAAAGCTGCAGAAATCAGTGCTGAAACCTTCAAAGGTTTAGGAGTGCAGATGACTCCTAAAAAAACAGGACAAGGTGCTAACAATAAAAATAATGCTCGCAAAGGAAAAGAAACTCTTGAAGTTAATCTTCAGAGCAAAGATGCATCAAATGTTCAAACTCCTGCCTCTACAACTCAACAATCAAGAACACCTCGCCCCAGAGAAGAATATTCTTTTGACGACGACGATGTCCTTGGTATCTTTGAATGTCTGCTGAAAGGTAATAAAATACAATTACCAGAGATCAAGAAACCTGATGAAGCTGGTAAGACAGATCATCCTAAATACTGTCCATATCACAGAATGCTGGGTCATACAATTCGTACATGTTATGTACTGAAAGGAAAGATCCAAGAAATGATTAAATCTGGAGCTATCTCTCTTACTCCAAAAGAGAAGACCGTCACCTCCAACGTCGTCTCTATGCAATTTGGAAATTTCCCTCCTCAACTCCTTGAAAGTGGGATTGTTCCTATTCCCAAGGCAACTCTTGACATAGTGAATCTTCCTCCTCCACAGTCTGAAGGATTAGTGCCAATCACTTTGGAAACAGGGGAAATCATGTGGATTCATCCTGATCTAGTGGCAGATTTTGAATCGCCTTCTCCTCAAAAGATTTCTTCTCAAAAATCCAAGAAGGCTGGAAAGATCAAGTCATGTCATATGACTTCTCTTGGGTCTACCTCTGACACAGAGCCAAAAGACAAAGAAGAAGCACTTGTTAGTGCTACTCGAACGGGGAAACCTTACCTAAAGGATTATTCTAAAAATCCTGAAGATCCTACTGATATCCCTTCAGATGCTAAAGATGCTCCTAATGTTCCTCCCGAAGAAGAATCATCTACTGAACCTGTTCCTCCCAAGCCTACGGCTCTGGAAAAAGGCAAACAACAGGCTCGGTTTGATAAGCCAATCAAGAAGTCTTCTCCTCTTGGACTTCAGAAGCCTTACAATTTCGACATTTTGGCTCAACTTGCTAATACTCCAGCTAGAATGTCCCTTTTTGAACTTCTACGTCTTTCCAAAGAGACTCGGGAGACATTAAGTGAAGCACTTCTACAAGCTGACTCTTGTCTTGCACAATTGAAGAAGCCGGATGCAGAACCTGCCACTTGCTTACATTGCAACAGTGTACTGAAGATTATCCCAAATATCACCTTTATACAAGACGACATGTTACTGGAGGATAATCGACATGACCGACCTCTCTACTACACTGGTTATATTGATACGATGAAGATAGATCGTATCCTCATTGACCCAGGGTCTGCTATAAGCATAATGCCAAAGAGTTTGTTGGATGAACTAAAAATCCCTCTTCACAAGCTCTCCAAGACGGTTACTACTATCTTGGGATTCAATCAAAGCCGAAGTGAGCCTTTGGAAAAGATTCATCTGAAGCTTCAGATAGGTGATTTCAGATCTAAAGTCACTTTCTATGTGATCGAGATCGCGGGATCCTATAATCTTCTTCTGGGGAGGCCCTTTCTTCATGAAAATAATGTGGTGCCCTCTACTCTTCATCAATGTTTTAAATACATTGATAGCAATGGAAGAGTACAAAAAGAAGTTGCTGATATAAATCCCTTCCATGGGGTTGAAGCTTATTTCAACGATTCCCGAATGTACAAAGAAGAGTATACAAGGATCATACAAGCTATGGAGAAAGAAGATGCACAAAGTGAGACTTTAATAATCCCTGTTAAATGTCGAACTACTCAGCAACAATCTCCTAAACCCTCTGGAGAAGATTCTTTCATCATTCCAGTGAGTGGACGGATCTCTCCGTTACCTCAGTCATCTACTCAGAATACACTGATCATTCCTGTCAGTGGGCGTACTACAATTCATGTACCTTCACAAGATACTCTGCTAATTCCAGTTGGAGGGCGGACTACTCTTCCTATTCAAACTTCAAGGGAGCTCACCTCTTCTGAGCCATTTGTTATCGATCTTAATCGAAACAAAGCTTCTTCTTCTTCTCCCCCTTTAGTCATTGACTTGGCTAAAATCTCTAAGGCTCAGCCTTCTCCCAATGTAAATATTGCTGCTTTTTTATTTAATGAAAAGTCTCCACCTTTGTAGTACATTGATGTGTGTAATTATGTTCATAGTTATTTAGATCTGTTAGATGACTTGAACACAATAACCATAGGAGTTGTACAGACTGTTCATATAGATGTATCTCTAGAACCTGTACAATCTTCATACTTTCTAGTTCCCAGCAGAAAGCCAGGAGACATTCCAATATTCTTCTACAAAAGGCCTCAAAATCCTTCTGATCTTGAAGATGATGACAAAAATGATGATACTGGAAGATTACAACTACGTCGTTATAGTCAGCAATCTAGAGACATCATCAAAAATATGGGCTATGACTTCAGGACTGGCCTCAATAATGAAAAAGGAAGAAAAATGCCTGTCCGGATTCCTCCTTTGAAATATGGAAGGACGAAATGCGGATTGGGTTATACTGCTCCTACTCCTTTCATCAACATTATCCATGAAGATCCTGAGTCTGACGAAGATAAGAGATCTGATTCTTTTAGTACCACTTTTTGGGATTCCGATACGAGTATCGGTAACTTCTATTGCAACCTTCTGTCTTCCAACATGGTTTCCATTGACCATTCTGAAGAAAGTGATGAAGACGAAGAAGAGTTTGAAATCTCACCTGAATCAGAACAGTGGGCCCAAAGATTAGATAATCAATGGGAGTTCCGTTTCGAGCAAAAAGAACCTCCGACTGAAGATAAACTTGTTCAAATAGATGTTGGTGAAGAGGGATCTCCCAAACCAATATTCATCAGTGAAAGTCTTTCAGAAACTGATAAGAAAGACATGATCAAACTCATTCGTGATTACATCGATATCTTTGCTTGGAGTTATGAAGATATGCCGGGGCTTGATCCTCAAATTGCAACTCACAAGCTCAATATCTTGCCGAATGCTAAACCGGTCAAACAACAACAGCGACGGTTTCGTCCAGACATCATGGATGCAATTGAAGCTGAAGTCAATAAACTCATTACCTCTGGGTTTATTAGAGAGGAACAACATCCCGATTGGGTGGCTAATATTGTTCCTGTTCTTAAAAAGACTGGCAAGATCAGAGTATGCATAGACTTTCGCGATCTCAATGCGGCATGTCCTAAAGACGAATTCCCTCTACCAATCACTGATATCATGGTTGATAATACCTGTGGATTTGAACGAATGTCATTCATGGACGGGTATTCTGGGTACAATCAGATCAAAATGTTTCCAGAGGACGAGAAACACACTTCTTTCAGAACGCTGATTGGTACATACTGTTATACAGTTATGCCATTCGGTCTCAAGAATGCAGGAGCAACTTATCAACGAGCTATGAGCACTATATTCCGTGAACATTTGCGAAAAACAGTCGAATGCTATGTTGATGATATTGCAGTCAAAAGTCGACAAAAGGAGGATCATATCCAAGATTTGAAGACTATATTTGATCTAATGCGTAAGCATCAATTAAAGATGAACCATACTAAGTCCTTCTTAGGCGTCTCTAGTGGTAAATTTCTCGGCTTCGTCATTACCTCTAAAGGTATACACGTGGATCCCGAGAAGATCAAAGCCATCCAAGAGATGCGTCCTCCACGTACCTTAAAAGAGCTACGAGGATTTCAAGGAAGAATCGCTTATATCAGGAGATTCATCTCTAATTTATCAGGACGCTGCAGACCATTCAACAAACTTATGAAGAAAGGTGTCTCTTTTGTCTGGAATGATGAATGTCAGAAAGCATTCGATGATATAAAACAATATCTGATGAGCCCTCCAGTATTGGTACCTCCCGTCTCAGAAATACCGTTCCTCCTCTATACTCGAGCAATGAGTCATTCATTGGGTGCATTACTCGCTCAAAAGAATCAAAATGGCCATGAGCAAGCCATTTATTATCTCAGCCGCACTATGACCGGAGCTGAACCTCGATATTCACCGGTTGAAAAAGAATGTCTAGCCTTGATGTTTGCTGTCCAAAAGACACGTCATTATATCATTGGCCAGACTATTCATGTCATCTCCAAGATCAATCCTATACGGATCATGATGAAGAAACCTAGTGTTTTGAATTCTCGATTGGCTAACTGGGGAATCCTACTTGCTCAGTATGACATGCACTATATTCCTCAGAAATCAGTCAAAGGACAAGCTTTAGCTGATTTTCTGGCTGCTCACTCAATTCCAGAAAATTCAAAACTCTATGATGAAATCCCAGATGAAGTCCTAGATTCAAATCAAATTGCTGAAGAAGATCCTACTTGGCGTCTATTCTTTGATGGAGCATCAATAATTGGTCCTAATAGCGATATTGTTGCTGGAGTTGGAATTGTTCTTGTATCGCCAGAAGGTCTTGCCATCCAAAGAGCTTATTCTCTCGATCAGCCATGTTCAAACAATGTAGCTGAGTACAACGCATTGCTTATTGGTCTTCAACTCGCTAAACATCTGAATATTCAACATTTGGAGGCGTATGGAGACTCTAAACTTATTGTCAATCAGATCAGGGGTACTTATGAAGTTCGCCATCAAGATCTGGTTCCTTATCATAGAGCGGCCATATCTATGGCCTCATCATTTAAGGAATTCTTCATTGAACATGTTAGGCGAGCATGTAACACAGAAGCTGATGCCCTTGCTAATCTTGCAGCGGTGCTGGCTATCCCAATCAGACGGCAACAAATGATTGTTGTTCGTAATCGAGAATTATTTCATCTTGAAAATAACCTGACTCTAGGACTTCCAGTTGACATTGAAGAATCAACATCTCATGATGTCAACACAACAAGAGGATTTGGATTCAGTCGTAAATCGATATCATCTTCATCCGATTCCAGCATGGAATTCATCTTCCGTAACTCGACCGAGAATCAGAATACGGATAAAGATTGGAGACTTCCTTTCTTAGATCTCGTATTATATGATATTCTTCCGGATGATCCGAGTGAGGCAGCATCTATCAGACGACGATCACTCAGATTCTATTACAATCATACAACAAAGACCTTATATCGTCGAGCTTATGATGGTTTACTCCTTCGGTGTATTGCCGGTGATGAAGCCCAACAAGTTATTCGTGAAGCACATGATGGAATTTGTGGAGCGCATCAACCTGGGCCAAAACTTCAAGACCGTATTCGACGGATGGGTTATTATTGGCCAACTATGGTATCAGATGCCATTGAATATGCAAGGAAATGCAAAGCTTGCCAAATCCATGCGGATTTTATACATCAACCTTCAGAATTTCTACATCCGACGGCAGCATCATGGCCCTTCGAAGCTTGGGGCATGGACATTGTTGGCCCGATCAATCCACCGTCATCTAAAGGTCATCGGTTCATTCTCGCAATAACTGATTACTTCTCCAAATGGGACGAAGCCATTCCTTTATCGGAAGTTAAGACGTCTAATGTCATCAGCTTTATTAAGCACCACGTCATCTATAGATTTGGTGTTCCTCGACGCATTGTTCATGATAACGGACCACAGTTCGTCAGCCAGAAATTTATTCGATTCTGTGACGATCACCGGATCAACAATGTTGCTTCTACCGCATATAATCCAGCAGCTAATGGATTAGCAGAAGCTTTCAACAAGACTATCATCAAACTCCTAAAGAAGTTTGTCTCCACTAACAAACGTAATTGGAGTGACAAGCTCGGGGAATGCTTGTGGGCTTATCGCACTACAGTCCGTAATGCTACTAAGTGTACACCTTTCTCTCTGGTGTACGGATCTGAGGCTGTTCTCCCATTAGAGATTCAAATTCCTTCTTTAAGGATAGCAATCGCTAATGAACTCACTGCTGAAAATAATGATCGTCTTCGACTTCAAGAATTGGAGGCTCTGGATGAAAAGCGGTTATCTGCTCAACAGAATATTAAATTCTATCAAGCTAGAATTTCAAGGGCTTTTAACAAGAAAGTCAGAATTCGAACATTTCAGAAAGGAGAACTTGTGCTTACTGTCAGACGCCCGATGACTATGACTCACATGAGTAAGGGCAAGTTTGATGCAAAATGGGAAGGTCCATTCATTGTCAATAAGATCTTTTCTAATGGGGCTTATCAACTCACTACTCTAGATGGTAAAGCCACTATGATGCCCATCAACGGCAAATTCTTGAAGAAGTACTACGTCTAATATTTCTATCAAGATTGTCCTCCCATCACTCTCCAGCTATTTCATTGTTCTTTCCGAAGAATCATTCTGATATCTATTATCCCCAGTGGAGATAGGTATTCTACTTTGTATCGTTTTCTCAACAAATTTGATATCCAGAAAATCATGTCCACATTACCTCTGAATTTTCTATCTCAATATCATATTTATGAAAATGATATTTAGTCTTTCTGATTTCTGAGTCAAAAGATCAATAAATAAAGGCAAAAATATAAAGTGGGAAGGATATATCGTAAACAAAGTTTCCTTAAACGGAGTTTATTTGAGACAAATTCCTCAAGAAAAAGAGTACATCATCATGGAAGATCACTGTAATCACTTTCATATTTGGGACGAGGACCACATACATAATCAGCAAAAGAATTGAGTACATCTTTTCCTGACCGCACCAAAAATTGACAGGCAGCCAGCCTCATTGCTTCTTCTTCTTCGGTTTCTCCTGGTTCGACCAGGAAGTCCAGGATATCTTTCGGCGGCTTGGGAGTAGACGAGCTTTCGCCCATTTCCTTCTTCTGCGGAGGTGGATGTTCTTTAACACCTTCAGTAGCTTCAAAGGCGACTTCAGCCTTCTTTATGTTCTCTTCAGAAGACATTGTGGATAAAATGCGATCCTTCTACTCAAATATATGCTCTATTTATAGGCATATGGTTACAAGGATCAAAGGGACGTATTCTTTTCCGATATTCAGTTCATCCATTCATTTCTCACATTCATCCGATGTTTCACATGTTCATTAATACTTGACGGTTCGCCCGTTCATCCATACACTAGCCTGTGCCTTTGCTTGGAATACCAAGCAGAGCCGCATATGGCCATCCCAGCAAAGTGAGCCGCATAGGCTTAGGCAAAAGGCATTTAATACATTCCTTCTTAATGCATTTTATTATTATTACTATCATCTTATCTACGCATTTTTCCTAGAGGCATTTTTCTAGCCAGCCGCATGGCCTCCACGAATGCAATTAATGCATACTCCATGCATTAATTCATGCTTCAGCCGCATACATTCAAAGAATGCATGCAAATGCTTTCTTTTAATGCCTTTTTGGCCTTAACTAATACTTTCCATGCATTTTGATGCATACAAGTGAACCAGCCGCATGTGCTTTAAAGGAAAGCACTTTATGTATTCAAAAAATAAATAAAAGAAGCACTTTATACATTTAAGTCCTTGGTTTCATATATATTTGTGCTTAGAGCCTTATGGTTATAAAAGAATACTTTAATACTCCTTCTTAATGGGCTAGCCGCATAGGTTCTGATGCCTACTATTCTAATGCATCACTTTATGCATTTAGAACCTTAGTAGTATATATATATTGCATGCCTTAGGCAATTAAGGCCTCAATAGTTGCATTAGAGCCTTAATGCACCCTATTCAAAAGCACAGCCGCATGGCTTGCTTTAACTGCATGTGCTTTAAGGCATCCTGCCTTAATGCAATTTCCCAAGCCTGGCCGCATAAGTCCTTAGAGATGCATTTAATGCATTCCTTTAGGCATTCCTAATGCATTATTTTAATACATTATTTAGGCTAGCCGCATAGGCATTGGAGGAGTGCATTTAATGCATTCATTTTAAATATTTTTTTATGCTAGCCGCATATGGCTCCTACCAGCCGCATGTATATTAATGAAATATTTAATGCATGCAAGCATACATTAGCATATATTAATATACCTGGCCGCATGGAAATTCTTCCGAGCCGCATTGAGTTCTCCCACAGCCCATGCCCCTTTTTATATTTAATTATTAAATATATACTTGTGCTAAATTACTCATTCGTGGACACGATGGTGACCGTGGTGGTGAACTTTTGACATGACAGGATAGTGGCCCGACGTGGCGCACTCCTGACAGTGAACATGACATGACAAGATTGATTGGCCTGGACACCGTGGATGATTGTGTTTGTACAACTGAACCAAAAATATTTGTATCATGTCTAGGACAGGGATCCCTGAATACCACGGTCAGGGGTACCTACTGTAAATGGCTAAGGCTATCAACTAGAATAATTCAGTAGTCATGAGAGATCTCCCCAGCTACAGGCGATCCCGTTATCCCGGCCACCATTGTGGGACTTGCAGCTTGCCGACGAGTAGGGCACAAGTCTAAATTCACTGACATGTGGAAAAGAACGATGTACTGTTTCATGAACCCAAGTCGCCTGGATAACCTGGATTAGCTGCAGGGCTTGTGGCTGGAGGAATATTTCACTGCATGTTGTGGCAATTTAGTTAGCTAATGTAGAAAGCCGTAGACACTGATTGGCCGGAATCGATTGTGTGGTGTGATTTCAGTGCTCGATTGTTGCAAGCTTGATCGCACGATTGTCACTCTTAGCAATAAAGATCAGAGGCTAAGTTCGGTTCAGGCGAAGGGTTACAACCCCGGTCCTTGTTTGGTTTAAGGGTTGTAACCTGGCTTCCGGAACAGTTCTAAGTCCCCTCTTCATTTATTGTCTTATCGCACCCCACGACATGCTTGTAATGATTTAAATTACCAACAAGATTGGAGACGGAGATCTATTCAAGTGAAAGGTGACAACCCCGGTCCTTGTTTGGTTTAAGGGTTGTGACCTGGCTACTTGAATGGTTCCCTCGTACTCCATTATGACTGTTGTTATCTCTTTACTTTCAGTTCATTTAACTGCTTAAAAATATATTTTTCTGATATGCTGGTTTTAGTTCTTAAGTGAAGCCTCCTTTGTGGCACTTGCTCTTTCTGGGATCTGACCCAGCTGGTTTTGTGTGGCCAGATTTCGGAGCTACCTCAGAGGATCTACCGACTTTCCAGCCCGATGGTGACCATCAGGCATGACCAGGGCAACGAGTGGGTTTCTTTTTTTTGCTCTTCCACTCTATTGTAAAAATTATATTTTGAGGCGTGTAGCCGGCGAGCACCTGTTAGCTCGTATTGCATACCCTATTATTGTCTGCCTACGGGCTGTAGCATGATTGACAAATCCTAGGGTTGATCATGTATAACTAAACTCTTGCTAGTCCTCATATTTTGTAATGACTAGCTTCATGATCAACTGGATATGTAATGTTTGGGACGCCATGCTATTGTATATTTGGTGATTTTACTCCTTGTAACTTTACTTGCTTGTTCGAGATTGAGACAATTAGGCTTGTTATTGAACATAAGAGACTGATGGATTGTAGTTTAACCCTCATGTATCTAGACAGCCGTGACCATATAGTGGGATTGATTTCATTTCATTATACGTAGCTGGCTATGTATGCCCCCGCTCTCCAGTATTCTGGTTCTGGGGCGTTACATGGTTTAAGTGGTGGCCCATGCAGGTCTTGTAAATCAAGATATGTGAGGGTTTACCGAATAGATGTCTCAATCAGCACTCGCCTTTGATCTCTGCCCGTATCTTCTAATCCCTGAGATTCTCGACCTGATCACATGCTTGTATCGTTGGATATGTCTTGGTCCTTCCTTATTGTTCCCTATGTCGTCTTCTTCAGCGGCATTGTTCCTGGACCTGCCGATCAGCAAGGCGAAGCGCCTCCCGTGGACCAGCAGCAACAAGAAGACCAGGCCCAGCACTCAGGAGCAGCCTCTAGGGCCATGCCTTCCAGAGATCCAGAACCCTCGGTGCAGTTAGCCCAGCCCATGAGGCAGGATGATGGAGCCTTAGTTGGACTTATCAGAGAGTTGCTTGTATCGCAGGATCGTCGAGGAGATGCCTTGCATCAGGCAGTGGCAGATGCTCTGGGCAGAGGTGGTCATCCTGGGAACAGTGCAGCGAACAGTTTTAAGCGCCTGAACCCTCCATTTTTCGATGGCAGCGAAGACGCTATCGCTGCTGATGCGTGGCTTCAGGACACGAAGGTGATATTGGAAGCAGCGAAGACCTCCAGAAGATGAGAAGGTGGCCGTGGTGCGCCTGCAGTTATTAGATCTAGCCCGCAGCTGGTGGGCGGCTCAGGCCGTTGGATTGGTGGCGCCTATTGCCTGGACAGTATTCCGGGAGAGGTTCCGGACCAAGTACTTCGATGCGGTGGCTCGGTACGATCTTCAGACCAAGTTCACCAATTTGAAACAGATAGGCAGGACGGTCGATGGATATGCGGCCGAGTTTTCCAGGCTTAGTCGGTTTGCTCCCACCTTGGTGGCGACCGAGTTCGATAGAGCCCAGCGATTTCAGCAGGGACTCCATCTGGAAATTTTGTTGGCGGTGGAGCAGTTTGAGCATCAAACTTTTGATGCGGTATTGAGGGCAGCTAGGAGGCATGAATATACCTCCCAGAGGATTATGGACAGGACCGGAGGTCGAAAGCGATCTCACGGCCAGATGAATCAGTCGTCAGCTCCAGCCCCAGCAGCTAGAGCCTTGACCATTGGAGCTCCGAGGAGGGCAGCATCAGTTACGTCGGTTCAGCATTCAACCCTGACGAATCCTCAGCAGCAGAAGCAGAAGCAGTCTTCCCCCATGGGCTGCTCTTATTGTGGAAAGCCTGGACATGTTGTTTCAGAGTGTCGCAAGGCTCGAGGATTGTGTTTGCTTTGTGGAGCACCAGACCATAAGGTAGGGTCCTGTCCGTTCAGGACTGACTCATCACCAGCCAGGACCAGTTCATCAGTGAGGGGACCAGCCCCTGTACCAGTCCAGCAGCAGTTTCCATCTCCAAGGCCCTTGCCGACGCAGACCCAGGCTTTTCATCAGCATAGACCTCAGCAGTTTGCCCAGGCACAAGCCCAGAATAGGCAACGAGGATTCCAGCAGAGAGGGCCGGCACCCAGAGGACATGGTCAAGTGTTGGCTTTGACCATGGGAGAAGAAGGAGTGACACCAGGTGAGGTAGTGGCAGGTACTATTCTCGTCAACACATTTTCCGCTTCAGTGTTATTTGATTCTGGTGTATCGCATTCATTCATGTCTGCACGATTTGCGACACGGATAGGATTGGAGCCCGAGTCGTTATCAGTAAGACTTAATATACTTACTGGTAATGGTCTTGTGGGAGTAGATAGAGTGTTTTTCTCGTATCGAATCGTGGTTAGCGGTAGAGAGTTTCCCGCTAGGCTGATAGAATTCCCGATGGCCGATTATGATGTGGTCTTAGGGATGGATTGGTTGAGAGACCAGTATGCTAGGATAGACTGCCATATTGGCAGGGTTGTTTTTAGCATTCCAGGCGAGCCGGAGTTTTCCTTTTCTCGAGGCGAAGTTGAACCTTCTCCCCCAGTATTACGGATGGCCGTAGCAGCAGTGCAGTTACCCCGGATAGTCGAAGAATTTCCAGACATTTTTCCGGAAGAGCTTCCAGGGATGCCACCAGAACGGGAGATCGAGTTCACTATCGACTTGATTCCCGGGACAGCACCAGTGTCAGAGAGAGTCTATAGGATGGCACCGTCAGAATTGGAGGTGTTGCACAAGATGATTGAAGAACTCCGGACCAAGGATTCATTCGTGCAAGTGGATCACCTTGGGGAGCCCCGATGCTTCTTGTGAAAAAGAAGGATGGTACGTCCAGATTATGTGTTGACTATCGTACCTTGAACTCAGTGACAATCAAGAACAGATATCCTCTCACAAGGATAAATGACTTGTTTGATCAACTCGAAGGAGCGACAGTATTCTCGAAGATTGATTTGCGGTCAGGGTACCACCAGATCAGAGTCAGAGAGCAGGACATCCCGAAGACAGCTTTCCGATCTAGATATGGGCATTAGGAGTTCCTTGTTATGCCCTTTGGAGCAACCAATGCGCCGGCAGTATTCATGGACCTCATGAATCGTATCTTCATGCCTTATTTGGATCAGTTTGTGATCGTGTTCATAGATAATATCCTGGTCTACAGTAAGAGTGAAGCGGAGCATGAGCAGCATCTTAGAGTTGTCCTCCAGATTCTTCGAGAACACCAGTTGTATGCCAAGTTCAGTAAATGTGAGTTTTGGCTCGATCGTATTTCATACTTGGGTCATATCATCACCAAGGGTGGAGTGGAAGTGGATCCCCAGAAGATAGTGGCTATCGAAACCTGGCCAGTGCCCCGTACAGTTGCAGAAGTTCGCAGTTTTCTTGGATTAGCCGGCTATTACCGGAGATTTGTTTCGGACTTTGCTCGGATTTCAGCGCCATTGACGCAGTTGACCCGTAAGGATGTGCAGTTTGCTTGGACAGCAGAGTGTCAGGAATCTTTTGAGAAGCTGAAGCGAGGCTTGATGACGGCACCCGTCATCACACTTCCAGATGGGACTGGAGGATTTTTAGTGTACTGTGACGCTTCAGGCAAGGGTTTAGGATGTGTTTTGATGCAACATGGAAAGGTAATAGCTTATGCGTCACGTCAACTTCGTGATCATGAGAGGAATTACCCAACCCATGACTTGGAACTGGCAGCTGTAGTATTTGTACTTAAGTTGTGGAGACACTACTTGTATGGAGATAGGGTGGAGATATTCACCGACCACAAGAGTCTGAAGTATGTTTTCACCCAGAAGGACCTTAATATGCGTCAGAGAAGATGGCTAGAGCTACTTGTGGATTATGATGTCAACCTGCAGTATCATCCTGGGAAGGCCAACGTTGTGGTAGATGCATTAAGCAGAAGAGCCGGAGTTTACCTTCTGACAGCGCAACCAGAGTTGTTAGCAGATCTTCAGAAGATGGATATAGAAGTTGTCCTTCCTACCAATGTGGCATTGATGGCCAGCATGCAAGTACAGTCCAGTATAGTTGAGAGGATCAAGATAGCTCAGTCCTCCGATTCTAAGCTTCAGCGGCTTAGAGCAGAATGTGAAGCAGGACGAAGACCAGAATTATGCATTCATGAAGATGGTACACTGCGACAGGATAAGCGTCTTTGTATTTCTAGTGGAGATATCAGACAGGAGGTAATGGCGGAAGCCCACAGTTCTCAGTATTCGATTCATCCCGGTGGCACGAAGATGTACCGTGATATCCGTCAGCACTTTTGGTGGAATGGCATGAAGAGGGAGATAGCTCGGTTTGTCTCTCGGTGTTTGGTTTGCTAACAAATCAAGGCTGAACACCAGAGGCCAGCTGGACTTCTTCAGCCCTTACCGATTCCAGAATGGAAGTGGGAACATATAACCATGGATTTTGTGACTGGGTTACCTAGATCCCCAGCCGGTAGAGATGCTATTTGGGTTATAGTTGACAGACTCACGAAGGTGGCTCACTTTCTCCCGTTCAGAGTGGGTCAGTCGACAGCTCAGCTAGCAGAGATGTATCTTCGACAGATTGTCAGATTCCACGGAGTACCAGTCAGTATCACCTCGGACCGGAATTCGAGATTCACGTCACACTTTTGGCGTAGCTTGCAAGAGAGTTTGGGAACTCGCCTCCAGTTCAGCTCAGCATATCACCCGCAGACAGATGGTCAGTCGGAGCGCACGATCCAGACTCTTGAGGATATGTTAAGATCTTGCACACTCGACTTCGGTGGTTCGTGGGAAGATCACCTGCACCTGGTGGAGTCCTCTTACAACAATAGTTTCCAAGCCAGTATCCAGATGGCTCCGTTCGAGGCGCTGTATGGAAGAAAGTGCAGATCCCCACTAGCATGGGACGATGTGGGAGAGAGGCAGATGCTTGGTCCAGAGATGATCGCTCAGACAGTTGAAGTGGTCAGGAGAGTAAGAGATCATCTTCGCGTTGCACAAGACCGTCAGCGCCATTGGGCCGATTCTCATCGGTGTCCCCTTGAATTTTCGGTCGGCGACCATGTATTCCTGAGGATCTCGCCTAACCGTGGTGTCATTCGTTTCGACGTACGGAGAAAGCTTAGTCCTAGGTATATAAGGCCGTTCGATATTCTGGAGCGAGTAGGAGACGTATCCAATCGTCTCGCTCTTCCATCGTCTCTGAGTGAGGTGCTAACGTGTTCCACGTATCCCAACTACGACGGTATATCCCGGACCCGAGCCACATCCTGGATCATTCGGAATTGGTTGTTGGTACCAACCTTTCGTATGAGGAGAGGCCCGTATCCATATTGGACCAAAGAGAGAAGATACTCAAGAACAAGACTATCAAGTTAGTCCATGTTGCTTGGGGTCATCACTCTTTGGGAGAGTCAACGTGGGAGCGTGAGGATGATATCCGATCGCGATATCCCGACCTGTTTGACTCGTGAGGTATAATATCCTTCTTATGCCTCATGTTTTCGATTCCTTGCTTGCATGAATGATTGTTTGATTGCTTAACTAGTATAACTTGCCTGTGAGTAGTATAGCTTGTCCTTGCATCTCTAGCCACTTGATTAAATTCCGAGGACAGAATTCTTTTAAGGTGGGTAGAGTTGTAATGACCATTCTTCGTATCACGTATTTCGTATACGTGTACGTATTTAGACCCGTATTACAAGCTTGATTTATTTTGGCATTTTCTTGATTGGTTTATCTTGACTTGGTTCGGCTTGGTTTTGTATGGTTCGATTCTTTTATATATATATATGAACCAAACCACTCCCACCTACCACATTCATTAAATATCCCACCTACCACCACCACTCTCAATAAATATCCCACTAGCATTTCTCTCTCATCATTACTTCTTCTTCTCCACCATTACTTCTTCAACCACCAGAGAGATAGAGAGAGTGGGAGAGCTTAGGCAAGTGCACCTTGCTTCATGGAGGAAGTCCATTTTTGTTGTTCCATTGTCTTCCTCATGTGTTTCTAAACCACTTTAGTACTTGTCATTTTTTCATTTTTATGGTTAAATTTTGTAGATCTAGCTTTGTGGTATTTTTGGTTCCAGGACTTTTGATCCATCACACTTGCATATTTTGCTAAGTTGATGATCCCATGATTTCAGAGAATTTCAGTTGGTCCAATATTGGCCTACGGAATTTTGTTGAACCGCATGGACGTTTTTAGAGCAGAGCCGCATGTGGCCTTGGTCTGCAGCCGCATGCATGTTAATGTGTTGTACCAATGCATGTAATATTTTAATGAGTATTTAATGCATTTTCTAAGTACTTACACTAGAGCATTCACGTGCCCTGGGCAATTAAAGCCTTAGCACAAGAATACACTAGCCTGTGCCTTTGCTTGGAATACCAAGCAGAGCCGCATATGGCCATCCCAGCAAAGTGAGCCGCATAGGCTTAGGCAAAAGGCATTTAATACATTCCTTCTTAATGCATTTTATTATTATTACTATCATCTTATCTACGCATTTTTCCTAGAGGCATTTTTCTAGCCAGCCGCATGGCCTCCACGAATGCAATTAATGCATACTCCATGCATTAATTCATGCTTCAGCCGCATACATTCAAAGAATGCATGCAAATGCTTTCTTTTAATGCCTTTTTGGCCTTAACTAATACTTTCCATGCATTTTGATGCATACAAGTGAACCAGCCGCATGTGCTTTAAAGGAAAGCACTTTATGTATTCAAAAAATAAATAAAAGAAGCACTTTATACATTTAAGTCCTTGGTTTCATATATATTTGTGCTTAGAGCCTTATGGTTATAAAAGAATACTTTAATACTCCTTCTTAATGGGCTAGCCGCATAGGTTCTGATGCCTACTATTCTAATGCATCACTTTATGCATTTAGAACCTTAGTAGTATATATATTGCATGCCTTAGGCAATTAAGGCCTCAATAGTTGCATTAGAGCCTTAATGCACCCTATTCAAAAGCACAGCCGCATGGCTTGCTTTAACTGCATGTGCTTTAAGGCATCCTGCCTTAATGCAATTTCCCAAGCCTGGCCGCATAAGTCCTTAGAGATGCATTTAATGCATTCCTTTAGGCATTCCTAATGCATTATTTTAATACATTATTTAGGCTAGCCGCATAGGCATTGGAGGAGTGCATTTAATGCATTCATTTTAAATATTTTTTTATGCTAGCCGCATATGGCTCCTACCAGCCGCATGTATATTAATGAAATATTTAATGCATGCAAGCATACATTAGCATATATTAATATACCTGGCCGCATGGAAATTCTTTCGAGCCGCATTGAGTTCTCCCACAGCCCATGCCCCTTTTTATATTTAATTATTAAATATGTACTTGTGCTAAATTACTCATTCGTGGACACGATGGTGACCGTGGTGGTGAACTTTTGACATGACAGGATAGTGGCCCGACGTGGCGCACTCCTGACAGTGAACATGACATAACAAGATTGATTGGCCTGAACACCGTGGATGATTGTGTTTGTACAACTGAACCAAAAATATTTGTATCATGTCTAGGACAGGGATCCCTGAATACCACGGTCAGGGGTACCTACTGTAAATGGCTAAGGCTATCAACTAGAATAATTCAGTAGTCATGAGAGATCTCCCCAGCTACAGGCGATCCCGTTATCCCGGCCACCATTGTGGGACTTGCAGCTTGCCGACGAGTAGGGCACAAGTCTAAATTCACTGACATGTGGAAAAGAACGATGCACTGTTTCATGAACCCAAGTCGCCTAGATAACCTGGATTAGCTGCAGGGCTTGTGGCTGGAGGAATATCTCACTGCATGTTGTGGCAATTTAGTTAGCTAATGTAGAAAGTCGTAGACACTGATTGGCCGGAATCGATTGTGTGGTGTGGTTTCAGTGCTCGATTGTTGCAAGCTTGATCGCACGATTGTCACTCTTAGCAATAAAGATCAGAGGCTAAGTTCGGTTCAGACGAAGGGTTACAACCCCGGTCCTTGTTTGGTTTAAGGGTTGTAACCTGGCTTCCGGAACAGTTCTAAGTCCCCTCTTCATTTATTGTCTTATCGCACCCCACGACATGCTTGTAATGATTTAAATTACCAACAAGATTGGAGACGGAGATCTATTCAAGTGAAAGGTGACAATCCCGGTCCTTGTTTGGTTTAAGGGTTGTGACCTGGCTACTTGAATGGTTCCCTCGTACTCCATTATGACTGTTGTTATCTCTTTACTTTCAGTTCATTTAACTGCTTAAAAATATATTTTTCTGATATGCTGGTTTTAGTTCTTAAGTGAAGCCTCCTTTGTGGTACTTGCTCTTTCTGGGATCTGACCCAGCTGGTTTTGTGTGGCCAGATTTCGGAGCTACCTCAGAGGATCCACCGACTTTCCAGCCCGATGGTGACCATCAGGCATGACCAGGGCAACGAGTGGGTTTCTTTTTTTTGCTCTCCCACTCTATTGTAAAAATTACATTTTGAGGCGTATAGCCGGCGAGCACCTGTTAGCTCGTATTGCATACCCTATTATTGTCTGCCTACGGGCTGTAGCATGATTGACAAATCCTAGGGTTGATCATGTATAACTAAACTCTTGCTAGTCCTCACATTTTGTAACGACTAGCTTCATGATCAACTGGATATGTAATGTTTGGGACGCCATGCTATTGTATATTTAGTGATTTTACACCTTGTAACTTTACTTGTTTGTTCGAGATTGAGACAATTAGGCTTGTTATTGAACATAAGAGACTGATGGATTGTAGTTTAACCCTCATGTATCTAGACAGCCGTGACCGTATAGTGGGATGGATTTCATTTCATTATACGTAGCTGGTTATGTATGCCCCCGCTCTCCAGTATTCTGGTTCTGGGGCGTTACAATGTCCGACACACATCTCTAGTGTGCCCCATCTTTCCACAATAAGTGCAGCCCGTCGGGGGTTGCTGGTTCTTCTTCTGTTGCTGTTGCTGCTGCCTGGGTGGTGGTGTTGGTCCTCGTATCGCCACATCGTGGATACGAATGCCAGTGGATGGTGCTGTTGTTCGGGGTGCTGCTCTCCCTCCTCGTTCAATCTGACTGTGGGATCTCTTCTGACCCCCAGTCCTTATCGCAAGCCTCTGAATGGTGATCTCATGCCTTCGAGTTGCCGTCAATACTTCGTCAAAAGTTTGGTAATTGTGCCCCTCTATCAATTGCAAGAGTTCAAGATGAAACCCTTGCTGAAACCTTATGGCCCTCTGGCTCTCTATTGCTACCATCTCTGGGGCGAATCTACTCAATCTGCAGAACTCCGCTGCGTAAGCATCTACAGTCTTACCGGCCTGCCTGAGGTTGATAAACTTCTGTTGTAGCTCAAACTGTGCCACAACTCCATAGTACTTGGTCTTGAATCTTGCAGTGAAATCGTCCCAAGCCACAGGACGTCTGATGCCCACTTCCTCTGATTCCCACCAATCACGTGCGAGATCCTGAAGTAACAACTTCACTAGATCCACACGTTCTTCTGCCAGTACCTTAGCTGCTGTGAGAATAGCCTCAATATCCTTAAGCCATGCATCTGCTGAGATGGCATCCTCCGTGCCCTCGAAACGGCGGGGGTTGTACTTGCAAAACCTGGCTGATGCTCCTGAATCAGTCCTCACTCCTCTTTCTAAAGCCGTCTGCAATCCTTGGTTGAGCAACACATTCTGCTCTTGTAGCTGAGTGTGCATGCGCTGCTGGGCCAACATCTGATGTTGCTGAGTAGCCATCATTCCTCTCATGATCTCCAGAAGGGCTAGTGTGTCCACTTGGGTAGGTGGAACTGTGGGTGGTGGTGGAACATCCGGATACTGCAATCCAGCTGCTGCTTCCACTATCACTTCTTCCTGGGTAGTCTCCTGAGGTGAGACTGGCCCTTGTTGCTGACCAACCTGGTCATGTTGCCCATGTTGTCCTTGTTGTTGTCCAGCTCTGACCGATGCGGACGAAGTGCCCCTACGAAAAGGGACAAGAGAACAATCAAACAACCGGACATGAAGGATCAATGAAGTCAAAGGATACCGGAATGTCAAGCAAGCATTGAGAATAACGAATCATGAGATCAAGGGGGGACACGTGTGATTGAGACATCCTAAAAATCAAAACACCCCACAAGTCTGAAATCAGACCTGCATGGGCCACCACTAAAACCTTGTCACGCCCCAGAACCAGAATACTGGAGAGCGGGAGAATGACTCAGCCAGCTACGTATTACGGGTAGATGAATATCGTATAATACGATCAATGCTGTCTAACCAGACGAGGGGGTGCATACTACATGAAAGTCTTACTATGGTCACTTCACATCTATTGTCTCAATCATTCAAACAAGAAGCAAAAATAGAGAACATGTAAGATAAAGCAGTAAAACGTCCCAAACGCTTAGTCAAAATGTTCTTGAGATCTGGCTTTACAAAACATAGCCAGATGGTATAGTAACATATACACAATTGTTATCAGCTGCAGTCTGACTTAATTACAATTATGTAAAAGTAAGTGCAAGACAATCCGACTAACATATCGGTGCCAAACGGCTAAGTATGAAGTAAATAACAAAACGGGCGGTGGAGTAAGGAACCCACTCGAGTCCTCCTGCAATCATTTCCCTAGTATTGACCATCTTGGAGGTGGAAGTAAGCTGAGTCCTCGGGAACCGGCTCTAAATCTGGCCATGCAAAACTAGAGAGGTTAGACCTTTAATAGCAAGTACCATAAGGAAGCACGATATGAAGGATTAAACCAGTAAGTAAGAGAATATAATAATAGATCTCTGCTTTCCACTAGGATTCACATAACATCACGACACTTCGAACCAACCTCCCAACCAAACAAGGACAGAAGTTGGCCCGTCATGTCCTGACATTCTGATCATCTCAGTTAGGCAACAGAGTAGGTACAGTACACAACAAATCATCTTGAACGGCCAATCAACTCCTACGGCTTGCTATTGTGAATCCCAAGTTATCCTGGAATTATGCAAATAGGGATTCCTCAGTTCTTACTATGTGCGAGCAAGGCTAGTCTATCCAGTCAATCAATTGCGCCAATCATGAATTAGACGAGTCCCAGCGGGACGCCCGTCATCAATATACAATATACAATAATAATATAAGCAGATACCGCTCCCTGCCCGTGTGGCAGGTTTACAGTATCTATGGGAACCAGCCGGCCTGTCGGGCACTACTAGTCCCAAGAGGGCTGCCATATAAGAACTCGGGGATCCATTCTCTCCATGCCATCATTATTTTATTTAACTTAATAGTCTCTACGTTGAGTGAAATCCCATGCCGTGGATCATGGTCATTCAAATGAGTACTTTCGTACGGGGTACGATATGCGCAACTCTACAATGATACCCGTGCGACTAGGTTGTAGGTCTTACATAGCGTAATGCAACAATCAAAGCTAACCACGGAGTAATCATGCCTTGACCATAAAGTACACATGCTGCTTTTGAAAAATAAATAAATAAATAAATTGAAACCTGCATGTGCCTGTATGTCAATATTCGGGATCAGCCAGTCGATTACAATAGTTCATTACATGAACGTGTCTCATTCATTTAATTCAATAAGACGACTAGCCAGTCTCTTAGTTCCAACTAGGAACGCATGATCAATTTTAGTCAAGATAACCATTATTATCAATGGTGACAAGGCATGAAAGTCAATTAGTATTAAATGGGGTCGAGTCTATAACTCTCAAGGTTAAGTTCCAGTCTTACTGGGTATCCATAAACCAATCAAGACACAAGGCACGTTCTACACAACCATATATATTAAAAATATTAACATGCTAAGATTATCAAGTTTATGCAAAAAGCATAAGGATATAATAGGAGAACTTATCATGCCACCATTAAATGAATAAATTATAGAACAAATAGAAACACCCAGGTCAGGAAGTCACGCCAACAAGTCTATGCTAAGGCCAACAAGTCACGCCAACAAGTCTATGCTAAGGCCAACAAGTCACGCCAAGTCTAGTAGGTAGGAGTGAGCGTATAAACAGCGTGAGCGTGAAAAGTGGTTCACGTTGGCACGCACAGCGTGAACGTGAAGGATAATTCACGCACTCATAACGTGAGCGTGAAAAGTAACTCACGCACGCATAGCGTGAGCGTATGAGCATGAAAAGCGTGATAAGAAATTCACGCACGCACAGCGTGAGCGTGACTCAAAATTCACGCACGTACGTAAAGACGTGTGCATGACTAAAAATTCACGCACGCACGTAAGAACGTGTGCGTGACTAAAAATTCACGCACGCACGTAAGAACGTGTGCGTGACTAAAAATTCACGCACGCACGTAAGAACGTGTGCGTGATAAAAAATTTACGCTGGCACGTAAGAACGTGAACGTGACTGAAAATTCACGCTGACACGTAAAGACGTGAGCGTGACTGAAAATTCACGCTGACACGTAAAGACGTGAGCGTGACTAATCCTTCGTTCCAAGCCAGAATGAAGTTCCCATGGTTCAGAATGATGAAGAATGAGAAGCTCTGCCATATGAACTATCTATTCCGAAAAGCACGCCAGGTTGGGAGATCAAAACCCATGAACAACCGAGAATACAACAACTTAGATCTAGAAGAAACAAGCCAAAGAAATCAAAAATGCTAAGTACTAAACTCTCTCAGAATCATGAGAAGAAGGCAAATGAACCATAAAAATGGTTCTCCAAGTGGAAGCAAGAAGCAAGATGTACTTGCCTGCTGTTGGTAGGTGGAGAGAGTGATGAGGAAGAAGAAGAAGTAATGGTGAAGGAGAGTTATGAGGAGAGAGAAGGAGATGGGGGCTTTAAAATAGAAAGGGTGGTGGTAGGTAGGGTTTGTGGGGGTTCGGTCCATGTGAACCGCCATGAACCCAAAAATAACCAGCCATGGCCGAACTACAATAAGACTAAAGCAGAGAAGTTAAAAGCAGAAAATAAAATACAGAAATAAAATGCAGGAATAAAATTGCAGAAAATAAAATGCAGATAATTAATTAACATGAAATTAAAAGAATTTAAATACAGAATAATACATGATAAATACTAAATAAATATATATGAGTTGTACATGTATAAAAATACGCATTCTGGAAACGGAGAGTGACAATTTTGGACGAAAATGCCCTCTTCTTCCCTGCGACCCCCGTTCCAAGACGCGCCCTGCTGCGCGCATGCCCCAGTCGGCTACCCCCCCGCCCCACCCCCGTACCCCCCTCCACCTCCTCCGCCCCCGGCTGCCCTCCGCGTGCTCCCTCCGGTGGCTGCCACCGTTGCTGCTGCTGC
This sequence comes from Iris pallida, assembly GCA_029216955.1. NCBI lineage: Eukaryota > Viridiplantae > Streptophyta > Magnoliopsida > Asparagales > Iridaceae > Iris > Iris pallida. The sequence continues at coordinate 5,472,219 of JANAVB010027195.1, forward strand.
TGCTGTTGCTGTCGCTGGGGGCGGAGCGGGAGCGCGGGGGAGGAGGCGGAGCGGGAGCTGGGGAGGGGGGCGAAGCTGGGGGAGCGGGGGCGCGGCAGCCGCAGCGGCGGGGCGGGGCGGAGCGGGAGTTGGGGAGGGGGGCGAAGCTGGAGGAGCGGGGGCGCGACAGCTGCAGCGGCGGGGCGGGGCGCAACAACGGCGGGGCGGGGCGCGGCAGTGACGCGGCGGAGCGGTGGTGATGGTGATGGTGAAGGTGGTGGTGGTGGTGAAGGTGGTGGTGGTGGTGATGGTGAAGGTGAAGGTGGTGGTAGTGGTGGTGGTGGCTGTGATGGGCGCGTCAGCCGCAGCAGTTGGGCGCGGAGCGATGGGGCGGGGCGCAGCGCCGGTGGGGCAGGGGAGGGGGGCAGAGCATTAGGTTTGGGTTTTGGTTTGGATTTGGAGAGGAAATTTTCGTCCAAAATTATCGGTCAACCGCGTTGACCGTTGGTCTTGGACGGAAACCGTCAAAAGTGGAAAGTGTCTTGCATTATACAAATTGTGTGGGGTACACCTTGAATTTGGATAAAACAAGTGGGGTGCGACTCAAAATTTCTCAAAAAGAAAAAAGAAAAAAAAAAAGAAAAAAAAAAGAAGTCCACCAACATCCCCAACCGTTCAAGTCAATCCAATGGGGACTCGATAAACCACGGTGACAAATACAATACCAACTCCTCAGAAAATATATAAAGGCCCCTTCCCTTTCTCAGCACCTCGCTTCTTTTTCTCACGCCCAAAAAGAAAGAAAGAAATTTGGTTTCTTCTCCATCGGCGACTCTCTTCGATTTCTTCAGGTGACTCTCTTTCTAGAAAATTAAGGATCGCTTCGATTCTAGATTCCAGGTTGACCTAAACCCCCTTTTCTACCGATCGATTCGGTCGAGATCTGTTGAAATCGTGCGATTCGAACTTTTTTTTGGGGAAAATTAGGTTTCTTTGTGCAGTTTCCTCGATTAATTGGTAATTTTGGCGTCATTTTTTTTGTTAGATTAGGGTTTCTTGTGATTTGTCTAGATTTTAGCCGATTACGTTCGATAAACGTGTGATTGATTTAGTTTATGGTTAGAATTGTTCGTTTTGTCAATCATTTTGATGTTAATGCCATATAACTTGCTTGTAATGTTTATTAATATCTGGGAATCATTGGTTAGGTGTAAATATCACGAATCAGATTACTCTCTCTCTCTGTGTATATTTTATTTGATTAGGGTTGGAATTGTCCACACCTCAATTGTCAGGATATATAATGTCTAGATAATAGCTTCTAATGTTTATTGATGTATGGAAATCATAGGATAGGCTTAGGAATTATGTGATTGTTTCCTAATTATGTCGATATTACCGATTGGTTTAGTTTATCTTGTTCCTGTCTTCGTGCTCAAGGATCCATTATGATTAGATTAGTGAGTGGAGGAGATTTTTGGTGAAAATTAGGGTTACTTGTAAATCTGTATTATGGGCTTATGTTCGATTAAATAGTTTCGTGGACTAGATTTAAAGTATCATGTGATTATTTGTTCTGCCTTCTCCTCATGAATTATAGGTTAGGTTGATTGTTCTTTCGGTGTTTTCTGTTAGAGGTTTGGGTCTAAATAGGGATAAAAATAGGGTTAATGTAGATCTGCTCATGTATTTTCTCCGATTATGGTCGATTAATTTGTCTGTTTTAATTTAAAGTTAGAATTGTCTGTTCTTTCAATTATTTGGATATTTAATGCTGAAATTTTGTTCCTAATGTTTATTGATGCCTAGAAATCACAGGGTAAGATTAAGAAATCATGTGATTATTTTATTTTTATGTCAACATTTCAATAAATATGCTTTACTTTAATTTTTTAGTGCATTCTTTATTGTTAATACTTTATTATGCTATCTAGTTAGCCTCAAGGAGCGTGTTTGATGGATGATGACTGTTCCAATGGATAACTATTCAGCTTCCTCTTCGTGGGAGCTTGCTGAACTGCTATACAAGAAGGTATGCTTGTGTTCACGACAGATGGATTTAGATCAAGTACCTTGTTACTGTATGTTTTTAAAATGAACTGGCTGTGTTTTATAATTATCATTAGTTATTGACGAGTAGTGAAGCCCCTAGATCTAGTCCCACTTTGGTTGTGGGATGGGATTTTAATTGGTTTATTTTCAGTGCTTGGGTCTTGTGTTTACACCCGGTTAAATATTCAGTAAGTGGGGTCGGTTAATGCACACAGGTCATGAACTCTCGGGCCATCAGACCAAGACGTGACAAGATTAGGATGCTGGTTTTGCTCATTAATTTGAAGTAATATGCACTGTCAACTTGCTCCTATAGGCTATGTGGCAAGGTTCAAAGTATCGGCAGTATCGGATCGGTTTTGACCAAGTCCGATCCGATACTGACAAAAAATATTATATCGGTCTGTATCGGCCGATCCAGTTGGAAAAAACATTATATCGGTCTGTATCGGCCGATACATATCCGATATGGACCGCTACAGACCGATTCGAACTGATACGACCTGATACAAATAATTTTGTTTAAAAAAGAATAATTTCGAAGAAAAATCGAATCTAACCAATAAAGCAATAGATTTGAATTACAGAAATTCAGTTATCAAAATCCAGATAAAAAAAATCAAACATTAAATTAAAATCTTTATAAGTTAGATAAAAATTACCTTTGTTTAGTCGGAGAGCACATTGGTGTGCGGATGTGTGGGACGAAGGGGAGGGGGAGTTTTTTGTGAGCTATGGAGAGAGGAGATGGAGAGGAGAGAGAAATAGAATGACATTGAAAATGAGATGGAGTGTTTTTTTGAGCTGTTTTTTTTTCTTTTTTGCTACACATTCAATGACCCATCACATCCATAGGTGGAGTGGAGTGTGTATGTTTTTGACCAAATTTTTTCCTTTTGTAAACAGTTCGACTACAGGAACTCAAAATAATAGCTACTTAAGCCTAGCATAGGCTAGCCTACTCCATTACCTATCTCTCTCTCTGCTACTGCTAGACTCAGGGGCATCAGTCACATCACACTTTGAAATGCCCCTTTTTACTCTGCCCAAAAAACAAAAAGAGGCTCCACTGCAGCAAAACTATTTTTTTAGCTTTTGCTAGCAACTGTAAGTTACTTCTCTAGTGTTCGTCTATTTTGAACAAACACAATAGCTGAACCGGGCCCTTTTATATATATATATATATATATATATATATATATATAATCTCTAATTGTCACTGCAAAGAACTGCAAAGATTTTGCTTGTACCAAAATTTTGTAGCCAACTGCCTAAACTGCAATATATATATATATATATATATATATATATATATATATATATATATATATATTTTCTATTGTCGATACTGCCGATACCAAAAAATCTGATACTCCGATCCGATACTGCCGTACCACCGATACTCATACCAAATGTCCGATACCGATACTTTGAACCTTGCTATGTGGCCTTGCTTATTTCTCCTTGTCATAATGAGGAGGGAGTGGTTAATTTAGTATTTGACTTGATAGAACCTTTCATGATACCTGATGAATGCAGGACTGCGTATGTGTTATGCCACAAGGAAATGAAATGTTCTGTTTCTACGGAAATTGAAATTTGGAAAACCTGTTGGCTGATTTCCAATCTATAATCATTTAGAACCTAAAGGCGATGAGTTTTAAACTAGTATAGAAGAACGAAATTTATGCCGGGATTGCTCTTTCCATAAGACATTTGTTCTTTATATGGCAATGGTCTTGCCTTGCAAGATTATATAATTGTATTTTGTCTTTCTTGCCTTGTAGATAACTTGCGGACAATAAGTTAATGAATGTGAGATTGCTAGAAAAAGAACGTTTACCTGTGGTGCGCTAATGTCCTACACAACAAGGTTCTGATTACTGTGCATATTTTGCAGTTATGTATCATCTTGAAGTAGAGGCCTATTATTCCAAAGAGAAGTGCGCATCTTAAAACTTTGAAGGAAACAATTATCCTGCCACATAGGGGCATAAATAGGAACATGCAAAGCTTTAGGGTTAATTTGAGAAGTAATCAATCTTTAATATCGTTATCAATTGCCTTATAAGATAACTTGCAGACAATATAATAGCTCAACACAAATGAAGTGTATTCTACGGTCTTACCAAATGTTCCCAAATATTTGTAGGCGATCTGATTCTTGATGCTCTTGTAAAACTGGCAAAGTCTAAAAGGTTCGTGTAATTTTTGTTGGCTTGAATGGTTACTAAAAGAATATTGTTACATAGGAAAAACTCTCTTGTACTATTATGATATAGCAAGATAACAAAAACAAAAGACTAGCTGGAAATTTTGTTGATAAATGATATTAAAAGCTCCACAGAGATTTGCATACCTTCCCACCATATTGGGAGGAATGGCTCATATTAGCTTGAAGAACTATCAAAGAAAAGTTATATAACCCTTGGCCTTTCCCTAACTATAGACAATATTTATAGATAAAGTGAACTACAATTTAGTACCATACAAACTAGAATTACAAGTATCTATTCTACTATATAATAGGAAAAATTTGGTGGTGAAACTATTGAATTCCTAAAGTACCCTTGAGTATTTTATAAACATGATATTATTATATCAACTTGCATGTCATTTATGTTTAAGAGTCAAAGCAATAAAGTTTGCATGCTATGAAATTTTATTTTTCCATACAAATCTTCATTTTTCAATAGTAATAATTTTTTTTGTCCTTACCATTTTCCAAAGGTTATCATTCTCAATAGAAAATTAAAAAATAACAAAATTCGTACTTCAAATATCTTGGCATTGTAAAAAGAAAGCGCACACACATGAATAGTCACCTGGAAAAGACGGAAAGACGTCAGCTGACCTTATGATATTTTAATTAAATACATGTAGACTAGTTATTTTTAATAGCAAGCCTGTGAGTGTCTTACAGAAAGTATAACAAATGATCTGTTAAATAACCTTTCAACAAACACTAATTACAACTGTTATATATGTTTGTAACACAATTTTAAGGCGTGCACACCATCATATGCTTGTGTTGGAATAATGTCTCACGTTCTTTGTTAGATGGCAAAGTGTTGTTTCTCTGTTTCTGTTCTGGTGGATGGATGTTTTTTCGCCAATGTTTATATTTGAAGGAAATGTTTGAAGTTCTTTACAACCCCATTTCATTGATAGACAATATACTACATGTATGACTTGAATAGTTGTAGGCCTGAGGAGAAACTACTACTTCCTTAGGTTCACTGTTATCAGTATATCTAGTCATCTCGATTCTGACAGGAACACCCAGTTTAGGAGGAATGACTCATATAAGCTTCAAGCCTTCAAGAACTATCAAACAGAAGCTACAAAACCGTTGACTCTTACTATACACATTATTTATAGATAAAGTGGACTACCATACCAACTTGGCTTATTAGTATTATTTTTATAGCAAGTCTGTGAATGACTCCCATAAAGTCTATAAGAAATGATTTGTTAAGTAACTTACTTTTGAGCAAACACTAATCATATGTATTACATATGTTGCATAACACAATTAATTGTAAGGTGTGCACTACAGCATATGCTTGCGTAACTTGCGTTGGGATAATGTCTCACGTTCTTTATTAGATGGCAAAGTAGCTGTTTCTTTTCAGGTGGATGGATGTTGTCGCCAATGTTTATATTTGAAGTTCTTTACAACCCATTTCATTCATAGACTGTATGCTACAAGTATGACTCAAATGGTTGTAGGCCCAAGGAGAAACTTGTGCTTCCTTAGATTCCTTTTAGGTTTAACTGTTATTGGTATATCTAGTCATCTTGATTCAGACAGGTATATTTCAATTTGAACTATTTCTTCTGTGTTATTGTATGCACAGATCAAACATGGTCTTGTCTTTGGTGTGGATTAGACTGATCCAATTTGAAGTATATCATTATCATTTTAATGTAGTCATGGGAGATGTCTAGGAAGATTGCACCGAATAAGGAAGGTTAGGAAGAGGTCCAGGGTGAAAGTAGAATAGGAACTAAGATTGAAATCTTGAACTAGTGTCCATGTTATTTGCCGGTGGTATGTGTGCAGAGTATCAATTTGATTATTGAATTTTCTTAGAATTGTATGTTCTAAGGATATTAGTTACTCTTGGACTTTTCAGTTTACATATAGTTGCTTGGCATTCTTTCCTTATGTAGCGATATGACTATTCTTAAACATATGGTACCTCTTGTCAGCTATGAAGCTGAAAGCCCATGACACAGTGTAATATTAAATAGTAGCATTACAGTAGATCTCAAATTTTTTGTTTTCTTTATGCAGTGACACTAATCATGAATGCAAATATTTATTTGTTTTTATAGATAATCAGATCATATCCGTAATTAAGCTTAATACTGATAGTCTTGTATTAAATCGATATCCACTGTTTTCCATTCTTAAAAATTGTACAAAATCCGGTTTGTTCCTTATTATTTACCCTCTATATTTCTTTAAGAACCTTGAACTAGAGAGTGGATTGCGGAAGTCTGCACAGTCGAGGGTTCCTTCGGATCCCAACACCTGGTTTCAGATACGTGAGAATTATGAGGCCATAATCCTTGAAGATCATGATTTTTCCCAAAAGCGAGAAGTGGAGCTGGCACTTTGGCAATTGCACTACAGGAAAATTGAAGAGTTCCGAGCACACATCAATGCTGCTGCAAAATCTGCTGGATCAGTTGCATCTCAAGGGGGGAGGGGCCCTTCCCGGCCTGATCGAGTTAAGAAAATTCGCTCTGTTTTTAAGAGCTTCCTTTCAGAGTCAACTGGATTTTATCATGATCTGATACTGAAAATCAGTGCAAAATTTGGTTTACCCCTTGGGTTCTTCTCTGAAGGCCCTGAAAGTCGATCTGTCTTGAGTAAGGATGAAAAGAAATCGGCTGAAATGAAGAAAGGGCTGATGTCTTGTCACCGCTGTCTTATCTATTTGGGTGACCTTGCTCGTTATAAAGCATCATATGGAGAGGGTGACACTGTCAATCACGATTATGCTGCTGCTTCTAGTTACTATATACAGGCAGCTTCTCTTTGCCCTTCAAGTGGGAATCCACATCATCAGGTTATTGGTTCATTTTAGTTTTATGTTATCGAACCATCATTACCTATGCAATATCTTCTCCATTCAAAAACTTGTATTTACTTGTATGCTGGAAGTGTTTCCCTTGCAGCTTGCAATATTGGCATCCTACTCAGGTGATGATCTAGTGTCAGTATACCGCTATTTTAGAAGCTTGGCAGCGGACATTCCTTTCTCAACAGCAAGGGACAATTTGATTATTGCATTTGAGAAGGTACATCTTTACGTCTATGAAATATGAAAGTAAATAAATCTCTTCTACTAGTTCCAATATTTTTTTTGCTATATTGATGCATGTTTATGTTCCTTCTAGTTGCTCTCTCTTTGCATATTCTTGATATTGCATTATCATGCTCTGATTTTCGGACTTTATTCTTATATCAGACAATATTTGACCTCAAATAAAGGTAGTCAACTCTTAAGGGTCTGCTTGGCAATTATGGTGGTAGCGGTTATAAGGTGTTCTTAGAGTAGCGGAAATGAACGGTTATGAGGGGTCCAATTTTTGGTGGTTTTAAGTAGCGGCTTTTAAACCAGTCCAATCCATGCTTGGTAATTCATTAACCAGCGGTTGTGAAAGTTTTCTATAAAATAATAAAATTACCTTTGTCCATATATATGTAAAAGTTATTTTTTGATAAAATATGGGTTTATGGACGTGAAGGTAACCCCTGCATCAAAAAGCCTTTCCTGCATTCTTGTTTCAGAAAACAACTTTGTACCCAATGGAGCTCCAATGACAAGTACAAGACAAGTTTCTTGATTTTCCTTCAATCGGGAAGAAAAGAGCAGCCATGGGAAGGAAAGAAAGAGACACAAAAAGAAAGAAAATAGGGTTTAGTTATTAGTAGTTATATTTATATTTTTTTGGCGAGGATATAAATGGAATAAAATAATAAAGCCACCCAAAACCCACTGATTTGGGGTGTTTATAAAGCCACCCAAAAATACAATACACCGGTTTTGGGTGGTTTTTGAGCCGACCAAATCCAGTGGCTCAAAAAAAGTAACAAGCATGGGTTTTCATAAACGGTCGGTTTAAAAACACCCCGAAGCTGGTGAAACCACCATTACCAAGCAGACCCTAATAGATTTTTGTAGTTGTCAAATTATGTAGTTCTGTAACAAAACAATGGATAAGATGAAGATAGTTCAGGAGATAATAAATGCTCAAACTTTTAACACAGGTGACGTGACGTGAAAAATTCGACCATTATATAAAGATTTTTATACCTTTATGTTTATTCTTTAAGTTCAAATATATTTGAATTCTAAGTGCTGGACATGAGGCCTTGAGAATTTGAATGACTAGTTCTTTATGTTTATGATAGTGTTATATACCAACCTAGTATGTGTGGTCACATGGTCGCTGTATCAAATAATGTCTGCATCGTTTGGTTATAATAGAATAAGCAATGAATTAATAGTTGGTGTATGGCCTACCATTACTTCAAAGTATGAGGTATGTATGTGGAAGATGAGTGATAACAGTGAACTGGGAGTATAAATCTTTTTGCTGCAAGTGTTTTGCACCCTATTATAAAACTAGTATTTCAAATTAACAAATCAAAGATTGTTAGGCATTTTCAGGTGATTCAATCTGGCATTGTAGGATGCAAAATTTCTCTTCTATGATCTCATGAAATCACATGCATGCTTGCTCGCATGTTCGCAGATACCCGGGACTGCACCTATAAGCTTGCATGCGCAGTATGCATAGCTTCTGAATGATGTAGAGCTTCTCAAATGTGTTGCACGTCGTCTCCTAACTTCGTACTTCCCATCAGATCTATGATGTAGTTTTAACTTAAGAGTTCAGATCAGACTACTTTCTAGAATGACAATAACTATGTAGTTGTGTAGTTTGATGAATGTTGTAGCTCGTTTGATGTTTGTTACGCTATGCTGAAAATATCTTAGCTTATGAGCACGTCTTCTCCTAACTTCGTACTTCCCATCAGATCTATGATGTAGTTTTAGCTTAGAGTTAAGATCAGACTACTTTCTAGAATGACAATAACTATGTAGTTGTGTAGTTTGATGAATGCTGTAGCTCATTTGATGTTTGTTACACTATGATGAAAATATCTTAGCTTATGAGCCAACAATGGAATGAGGCTTAACCCTTTTTTATCCGTTTTATATTTTGTCATTCTCCTCCTTGATCCATTTAGTGGTTAAGAGCTATTTGTTTTCTGCTTATTCATGCTGTGATATTATACCTTCCTATATATTTGCTCGTTCTTTCCGGACTGGTCATCTTGTCTTCTTAAATATTCTCATAGTTTATTTACGTCGTTTTACAGAACCGTCAAAGCTTTTCTCAGCTTCCTGGTAAACCTACTCCAGGCAAGACATTGGCTACACGACCTAATGGGAGAGGCAGAGGCAGAGGTGATGCAAGGGTTTTGACAAAAGAATCCAAAGGGGAAGAATCTCCTCCCAAAGAACGTGATCTCGATATCAGTGATGTTCTTAAATCCTTCTCTAGTCGATTTGTACGACTTAATGGAATCCTATTCACACGAACAAGGTAATTGCACTGTGTTTTTGTTTATATGTAGGATTTGGATGTCATTGTGGAAATGCATTTTCTTATGGCCGATCATCTTGTAATGTGGGTCCTGCATAATGCGATTTCGATAGCCTCCCACACCCTGAGTTTCCTTCTTGTTCTAAAAGTTTTTCTCTCTGGTTGAATGGACCATTACCTAAGCTGCCTGTATATCTTTTCATATGCTAGATTGTTCCTCTCTTATCCCATTTGTCTGGTCAAGCATTTTACGCTGGATTAGTTTGACAAAGTGCCATTAATACTTGGTCAATTTTTTAGTTCCCCTCTTCGTCTAGAGATGTTTGCCTATATTGGTCTATAGACAACTCCATTTTGTTGGGAGGAAGCTTGTGGTATAATATTTGTTGAGTACTAACTCCTTGTTATGCTTTGCAGTTTGGAGACTTTTGGAGAGATTTTCTCTTCCGTAATAAACGATCTGCTTGACCTTCTATCTTCTGGGAATGAAGATGAGCTGAACTTTGGAACTGGTGCTGCTGACAATGGGCTTGTGATAGTGAGGCTTATTGCCATTCTTATATTCACGGTTCACAATGTGAATAAGGAGACAGAAGGCCAGTCTTATGCTGAGGTCCTGCAGCGCACAGTGTTGCTTCAGAATGCATTTGCAGCTTCTTTTGAGTTTGCTGGACATATTGTCAAAAGATGCATACAATTACATAATGCTGAATCAAGCTTTCTTTTACCAGCCATCCTGGTCTTTATTGAATGGTTGGCATGTCATCCAGATATTGCAGATGGCTCTGATGTTGATGAGAAACAGTCCAATGCTAGATCGTTTTTCTGGAATCAATGTGTATCTTTATTGAACAAGCTCATGTTGAGTGGCCTTGTTTCTGTTGACGGGGACGAGGACGAAACCTGCTTTTTTGATATGAGCCGTTATGATGAAGGGGAAACTGGTAACAGGCTTGCTTTGTGGGAGGATTTTGAATTGAGAGGCTTTCTGCCCTTAGTGCCAGCACAACTCATATTGGATTTTTCCAGAAAACATTCATTTGAAAGTGATGGGAACAGTAAGGAGAGAAAATCTCGTGTACAAAGGATTTTTGCAGCAGGGAGGGCCCTTACAAATGTGGTTGAGGTTGATCACAAGGCAATATATTTTGATCCTTGCTATAAGAAATTTGTAATTGGTACAAAGACTCCTGTATTTGATGATTACATGCATACTGGTTTGCCAAATGAGCCAAAATCATGTGTTACAAATCAAGTCAGTCAGGTCGAGAGAAATCAAGTAAATCAGATCGAGAGTACAGTTAACCAAGGTATATCAAAGTTGAGTATAGTTAATCATGGAAATGAGCAACTGAAGGTGCAGCTGTATGTGGATGGAGAAGATGAAGAAGAAGAAATCGTCTTCAAACCTATAGTAGGCGAGAGGTATCCTAATGGAAATGTCTCCTCGACTACTTATGAATCGGTTCAGCCTGCACAAATTTCTAGAAAGGATGATTGGGCAAGTTTTGGTACAGAAGTTTCTGGTGCTGTCAGTAAGGATGATTGGGCAAGTTATGGTACAGCAATTTCTGGTGCTGTCAGTAGTATTCAGATGCCAAGTGTTCTACATGCTACCTCACCCCTCAATGCTACTGCGCCAAATATCTCCCAACTACCTGTGCAACAAATGCAGTTGAACACTTCAAAAGGGCTTATGGCACAAGAAGCAGCCTTATCTAGCGATTTAAAGAAGTTCAACATAAATGGAAATGGGATGGCTATTAGTCATGGGTTGCGAAATGACTCGAGCGACTTGCTATCTGCTGCTTTCCAAACTCTGCTTTCTGGGCAATCTGGTTTTGATACCATCAATGCATTGGCTGGTCAAACTAGAGGTTCTACGCCTGCTATTCCATCTAACCTTGATTCCATAATGCCCTTGGGAATGACTTCTAATGGTTTGCCTATGAAACTTTCTGCATTGCCAAGTACATCCAGGAAAAATCCTGTAAGTCGACCTGTTAGGCATTCTGGTCCTCCGCCAGGATTTAGCCATGTTCCGTCCAAGCAACTGGATAGCTCCAGTATGGATTCAGCAGGATTAAACGAACAAAACCAGCTTATTGATGACTATAGCTGGTTAGATGGGTATCATTCATCCACAACCAAAGGTTTGGGGATGGAAAATTCCAATAATCATTCTGGATACAGTTATGCACGTGCCAATACTAACAATACTAATGTGTTTAATGGTGCAATGAACTTCCCGTTTCCCGGGAAACAAATTTCTACTGTGCACACCCCAGTGGCAAATGAGAAGTGGCACGATTTTCAACTTTTTGAAAATCTTAAGGCTTACAAGGATCAGCAGGTTCAGCAGACGACTTTTATCCCCTCTCTGATGCCAGAGCAGCATCAAGCACAATCTATGTGGTCCGCCCGTTAGTTCGTGTGAAATTCATGATAGCGGTAGCAATCTGTACTTGACATGGTGTTCATATGAACTGCAACTTATGCTGTTGTCTGATTATCATTCGGAATATCTTAACGGAACTGAAACCTATACTTGTTTTCTGTGCACTTCAGGTGGAGAATCTGTTGCAGTCTGTTCTGCAACACAGTGCTATCGACTTTGGGCTCCATGTTTGTATCCATTCCAGTGTTGTCACTGTCACTTTTTGGAGCATGGATGGTCTTGGGATCGTTGCAGGTGCTTGCCCCTGAAACTGGTAAGCTTTAAACTATTGGAGTATTGTCAAATTGTTTGGGACCCGACTTGGATACTAGTTTAGTACACATTAATCGAATCAATTCACCAGCATTATGACAATATTAGGCGGCACCTTTTGACTAATATATAATGTCATTCAAGTATGATACTAGCATTTTGGCAGTCGAGTATGATACTAGTTGGATCCTAAATTTATCTGCTCGAACCTCTGCTTCGTGCCTGGTATTATGGTCCATGGAGCATCATAGGTAACATTTGCCCAAGTTGATTTTAACTTTGGATTGGAGTTACATACTCGAACATGTTTTACTCAACTGCCTCCCTAGTTATATTATTGTTACAGCTTAAGACTAATTCTTGAAAAGATTTTGGTTATCGTTATGTTTTTTTCTAATATGTGTGCTTAATATTGTGAAGCATAGATTTTGGTTACCATTATGTTTGTTAATACATGTGTGCTTAATATTGTGAAGCACTATACAGTTCCGCAGTCGACTTTATTCAGCAACTCTATTGCTGGTAGGTAAAAAACAGAGGATCTCCAGGCTAAATATACTTTTCTTTTGTAGTATATGTCAATACATGTTAGCCGCATCTGTCTTGAATTGATGTCTTCATCCAAACCTGCCAAGTTTAAACTTGAGAGGTATTTTATACCCAATGAGTTTCCTGACTACTTAATCACTTTCCACAATATTATAATGAGTTGGTTTCAAGATCTTTTCGTCCTGGTTAGTGAGCTCAAGTAGCTCCTAGAGTGCTTGCTAGACAAGTAGTACGGATACTATTAGTTTATTGCCTCATTTAATCTCCTTTGAAACTGCAGTCAATTCTTTTCTTCCCTATTTTGTTAGTATCTCAAAGTTGACTGTGTTTTTGATATCTGGGCACCCATAAAGCTAGTCTTTGGTATGATTAAACTACATAAGAATGCAGACTATAGGTCTTGATCATATGCATTATCATCTGTCATCTTCGGATCCTCAGATTCTGCTTTGGTGTATTTCCTTTGATGCCCCCTCATGTTCCTTTGGAAACAGTAATTTGATATTGGAACTTTTTTAGTGCCACCATGATCAGCATGACCAATGACCTTTAGATCGTAGGAGCTTCGTTTAGTTTGCCTCCAACTGAATGTTGAGCATTATTTACCTCTATTCATTACTTTTAAAATATAAATATGAATTGTGATATGGGAATGTACAATTTATAACCTTGTATCCCATTGGTTTGTTTGTTTACCTATTTCTGTTTTATGTCAAACCATCCATGTTTATGTTTTCACATGTATTTCTTGCTTTTATGTGTTTTGTATAAGGATAAGTAGATGGTGCTTCAGAAGGAGAGCACGTGGATCTGTCTAAACTGAATAAGACAACATGACTCTTTAGGGTGTGTTTGGAATGAAGTTTGATAATCACTTGTTTGTGATTGCTTTGGAGTTTGGACAAATTCCAATTCTAACTCCAAAAAATCCAAAAGTTGAGTTAGCAAAGTTTCATTCTTTTTTATTTTTTAGCCCAACTCCAAAATGGATTCCCTTCGTTCTCATTCATATGAAACCATCACCCCCCTCCTCTTCCCTCTTTTCTCTCGGTGTAAAATTTTGCAAATTCTGGCAACATCCTCAATTTTGATTGGTCTCGGCTTGTGCCAATATAGTTCCTGATGACAATATATAGGCAACATGACTCTTTAGGGTGTGCCAATATAAGGATAAGTAGATGGTGTGCTTCAGAAGGAGAGCATGTGGAGCTGTCTAAACTGAATAAGACAACATGACTCTTTATGGTGTGTTTGGAATGAAGTTTGATAACAAAACTATGGTTTATGGAGTTAGGCCTAGAGTCCAGATCACTTGTTTGTGATCGCTTTGGAGTTTGGACAAATTCCAATTCTAACTCCAAAAAATCCAAAAGTTGAGTTAGCCAAGTTTCTTTATTTTTTAATTTTAGCCCAACTCCAAAATGGATTCCCTTAGCTCTCATTCATATGAAACCATCACCCCCCTCCTCTTCCCTCTTCTCTCGGTGTAAAATTTTGCAAATTCTGGCAACATCCTCAATTTGATTGGTCTCGGCTTGTGCCAATATAGTTCTTGATGACAATATATAGGCGCATTGAGATTAGATACAAATTATAGAATTTCAATATCTTTATTAAAATATAGATGATAAATTAGAAATTTCGTGTTCCGGTTATGAAAAATTGAGAATGATAATTCTTTACTGTTATAATTTTTTTGTGTGTTGATTGATATTTAATATAGATTTATTAGATTTCTTCAACAAGTTCTTACCATGCTCCCACTTGCATAGATCTTGAAATTGTGTGGATTATAGTGCACCCTAATTTCGTGACATCAAAACGTGAAACTCCAAAAATACATCATTTTTGGAAACTTTGTTCCCAAACAGGCCTCAGCTACCAGATTTTATTGTTCTGTTTTTGGAGATATCCTTGCATATTTTGTCGTCTCGTGTTCAGTGTTTTAAAGGTGTTCGCCTTGCCGCCTTACTGCCTCGCTAGGCGTTTTGAATGTTGTGGCACCTACGCAACTAGTATTTAGATGGTGATATCCTGAGACGCCTGTCTTGGAATGGGAGGCACCCACCATGAACCGCCTCAGAGCACCTTGTGCTGCCTTAAGTGGTTTGACTTGCATTGACTCAAATGTAACACAGCCTAAGCTATTTTTTTAATTTGGAATCTGATACAGGGCAAACATAAGTTATAGATATTATTAATAATTTAATATAGATATTAAAGAATTTGATAAGTATAATAGTCTTTCCTCTTTTGATGTTTTCCCTTGTGTGTTTGTCCTAACCCACTATATCCCATTTCTATTTCCAACTTCAACGGCACTGCCCCCAAATTTTAAATCTCTTTATTTCTGGCTCACCACTTTCCTTACTGACCCTATATACCATTTAGCTAGCGAGGATCTTGACCCTATATACTCTATTAGCCAATTGGCAATGATCTTGACGTTGACGTTAATTTTAGTCTTGAGGCTCCCACCTGGCCTGCCTTTCAGGGCTTTGTCGCCTCGCTGCCCGCCTTAAAAAGCTTGCTTGTGTTCAATTCGGAAATAGAATTGTTTCACAAACATCATTTTGCCATCATGTTGATAATAATGATATGTGATCTTACCTGGAAAAAGCGGGGATAGTGTTGTTTCTTCAGTATTTTCATATTTTCATGCTTTATTATACTTGTCTTTGTTGAATTGGGTTGCTGGTCGAACCCCTAGGCTACCATAATCTTTACACTATGTTTGGGAACATAGGAGGGGAGGGAGAGGAAAATTTGAGAGGAAGGAAAATTGAGGGAGAGGAAAGTTAACTTTACCTCTTCTTGTTTGGATGACCGAAAAATGAGGAGAGGAAAAGTAAAAAATTAACTTTTGTTTGTTTGTGGGAGATAGATAAAATTACTGATTTGTCCTTAACTTTTTCATGATTTTTAAAATAATCAATGATAGGAGTTAAACTCATCGTAAGTTTTATTTATGAGGTGTCTCATAACGTGAGTTGTAGATTAACTAATCCAGTAATATATATATGAAGTTAACTAATAAATAAATCTATAAGACACCTCATAAACAAAGGAAATCTTATATTTATGATTTTTAAAATTTAACAAACTACACAGAAATTTAACATACGTAAATTTAACCTACATGTATATCTATAACAAACTACCGAAAGAAAATTTAACAAACTACACAAAAAAAAGTCAATTTTTAAATCTTAAGCAAATATTGATTTTATCTACAACTCACATATACGACATCTCAAAAATAATATTGGCTACACAGAATTAACAAATCTTGAGTCTATTAATTTACGTATGTTAATCTAAAACTCTCATAAAAATAACAAACTAAAAATATTGGCACTTAACTAAATTTACCGTGTCTTTGCAACATAGTTCTTAGGCCACGAGCATAAGAAAACTATATTTTTTTCTGTTCCTGATCTTGTCACATTGTTCTTATGCCTCGTTTATATATATATATATATATATATGTATATATATATATATATATATATATATAGTCTAAAAAAAAAAAATATATATATATATATATATATATATATATATATATATATAGTCTATTAATATTATATTGAGTCTATTAATTTATCTTAAGCAAATATTGATTTTATCTACAACTCACGTATAAGACATCTCTCACGTATAAGATTTAAAAATTTAACAAACTACACAGAATTAACATACGTAAATTTAAACATCCAAAAGAAGATCTAAAAATTTAACAAACTACACAGAAACTCCTATATTTTATAGAGACATATTTGTTTAATCTTGTGATAAGATAGTTTGTTAAATATTTGTTTAAACAAACTACACAGAAACTTCATGTACAGAAATTGACGTAAGTTACATATTTGAACAAAATTTAAAATCAATAAGATTTAAAAATAGAACAAAATAAAAGGGATAAGATAGTTTGATTACCTGATATGTAGCAATCACAACAGATAATATTTTTGTGATATGTAAGCTGATAGGAGAGAAATATATATACTACTCGAAGAAAAAAATAAGAAAAAAGAATATGAACGGACAACCTAGAAAAAGAAAGAGAATTGATTGAGGGGTAATTGGGTAAATATTACCCAATTCCCTCAATCACGTACACTTTCCTCCCGGTTTTGGGAGGAAATTTTTTTGGTGGGGCCTACCAAAAATTTTCCTCCAGATTCCTCTCCTCCTATTTCTTTTCCCCCTTTCCAAACAACTTAGTTTCTAATTTTCCCTCCACTTTCTCCTCAAATTTTCCCCTCCCTCTATTTCCCCTCCTTCCCAAACATAGTGTTAGGCTTGCATGCTTGTTTCCAGCTGACATGGATTTTCCTTTGGGATGAATCCACTCTTCTCCCCAAAGAATTCTTCGACAATGTCTATCCAACAAATTATGTGTTGAAGCAGGCAGCTTCATGAGTTGCATAGTATATACAAGTAGGAAGCATTATAAGTAGGAAGCGCACCAATCACTGGTTAATTAAGAGTCGATCTGCCAGCATAGTTCAAGTTATTTTCCTTCCAACCAGAGAATCGTTGTTTCAGCTTGTCTAACACCATTATAAGAGATTGTTGTGTGACTCGACCATGGTGAATATTGATACCCAAATACTTCTCCTCCAAATCATTAGTGAGAGGCACATTAGTAGTTGAGCATGTTTGTTATACTCTGTTTTCTGTTTTTTTCCCCTCCTAATTTTTCCTTTATCATGTCTAGGTTCTGTCAAGCCTGTAACTTTTGAGCAAGAAACATCAATCATGGATCAGTGGATGGAGGCTTTGCACTAGTAAAACCTGAGCTTGGTTGCTCAATTTATTTGTAGGGAAGGATTTTGATGGGGGCTTGGATTCTACTTTCAGAATGAACCTTTAGTAGGAGTAGATATGGTGGTTCCAGTCTTATTCTACTGCATGAAGTTTTCAAGTCTGTCAAGTCTCGTCTTATTGTTGGAAATGTGCGGTCACCAGCCGCCTCTCCCCTGTTGCGGGACCTGATGGTGGGCAACTTCTGGAGTTACGTAATGTCAGTGAAAGGAAGGTCACATCACATCACTATATGATATGATTTGGAGGAATAATTTTGTGCATCACCCTTAGTTTCTTATGTTGCTTGACAATATCAAACCTAGTACCATGGGTGTGATTTGCTTTTTGTAATGCTTGATATGGAAGATCAAAAAGCTTCCAAGCACCAACTTGTCTCCGTTTTGGTTGGTACTTTTGTTAAAACTGTGCTTATACATTGCACGTCCAGTTGGAATAATTGGTTTGTTAAAACTCTGGTGATGAAAATGATGTGCCAGTTGGCAACTTTATTTATTTCATTTCGTCAAAGTAGAGCTTGCTATCAAAGTATAGATGAAGGTTTTTATTCATGCATGTATCAGGTTGCAATTTTCTTTTATTTTCATATACTGATGGCCCTGCTATTTCTGAATGCCTACGAGATTCAAGTGTTGTCGTCACTTTAGTACATGCTTTTGAATACTGGTGGATCTTGACAGTTCAACAAGGGAGCTCCTGAAGGTGCTGCAGATTAGGATTGCAGGATTGCAACCTCCATCCGAGTATTGGAAAACAGGTAACAAAAAGTTTAGGGGACAGCTTCATCGAACCAAAGGTAATTCAAAACTGAACCAACCGAAAACAGAACCAAACTGAAACAAGTGGTTAAAATGTTTTAGAAATTGCAAATTGGATAGATATTGCAATGTAGTTGTAGAGTAATATCCAGGAAATAGAATTAGGATTTTTCATCTCTTAATGTGCCAAGCAAGAGGAGAGAGAAGAGTCGGGGAAACCTAAATCGAGAATGAATTCAAGCAATACCATAACCAAATTCAAACCGAATAATTTTCAAACCTAACCGAAGTCCCTTATTCGGTTTGTTTCTCAATCAAAAACCAAATAACTTTCAGTCTTAAAAAGGATTCATTTTGTAGAATAGTAGTAGTCAATTGGAGTTCCATAATAGTTCCGTCCCAGAGTCACAGTAGGTGTAGCTTGGACCTCGGAATTGCTACATTCAGAATATAGAAACTCATTTTATAGAATAGTAATATTCAATTTGAAATTTTAATTTCTAGATTCTAGATTTTATATTATTTTTTGGAAAAAAAAAAAGAAGTATGAGAGATGGGTTTATACCAACTCATCTTGTTTGAGCCTCAATTTTTTTTACTACTCTCATACTAATCCAACCTATTCTACGTTTATTTTTTTATTACAAATTTAAGCTGAGACTATTCTCGATCTATTATTGATGCTCTAAGGCTAAATGGAAAGTAATGGAATTATGTGGGTTACCTATCCTCGTCCCATCTGTCTTGGCTTAGAACGAGAGTGGTCAATAACGGAACCTCAATCCGTTCGCCGCTTTTCTTTCTTTTTTTTTTTCTTTTTTTTTTCCAGGGCTCAATATAAACTTATAGTACTTTTTCTACGGTCTTGTACAATGGTTACCTATATATAATGTACAAGTTGGATTACGCCTTTTTTTTCAATTTTTTTTTTTGTAAAGGGGACACTCCCTCCGACCCATGTAATTTATTGACAGCTATATAGTTTTTTAACAATACATCTAAATTTATTTAATTGTTTAATTTCATGAGTCATATAGCTTATATTAGATATCAAATTCTCCATTCCAAATCCATGATAACTTTCCGAAAATATCAAATAGTAATTTTCTTTTATTCATGGAAATTGTTCTACAGAAACAATGTTTACATTTCAATTAGATTTCATATACCAAATTCATTTAATATTAACTAAAATTATTTTATTAATATATGTATACATACATAATGAAATATATAGATATACTAAGACAAAAATACTTATACAACTTAAAATATACAACATTTAAAATAAGATGGGATATCCATGTTGATTTTTTTCCCAGTAGATAGTAAGAACAGATTATTTTTATCCTTAACATCATTTTATCCTTAACATCAGTAATTTACTATTTGAAAAAAAAAAACATCAATCTTTGTCATAAAAATTATGATTGTTAGTGTAACAACTTAAAATTAAAAGAACGAATATGATTTCACATTTGGTCACCTACTTTATGCAAGGGTTTATTCTTAGATAACATAAAAAAAAAAAAAAAAACACTTGTTTTGATCTTTTTTATTAATCTATTAATCATGATAACAAATTACATATCATAGGCAGCGTAATTCTAAATAGAGAAATTTTGACTTACCTCCCACTTGGATTATCCATATTAAGGGTGCACCTCACAGTTTTGCAAAAATGTAAGAGTTCTCCCACTTTGGATGAAAATCGTCCAGAACGGACGGTCAACAGCTTTGACCCAAAAAATTTGACGAAAATATTCCTCCTATAATTTCTTCTTTCTCTTCCCCCCCCCCCCCCCCCCCCCCCCCCCCCCTCCTCCTCCTCCTCCCCGGACAGCTGCCGCCGGCGCCGCTACTCGCCCGCGCTCCCCCTCCACGCCACCGCCTCCCCCCTCCCCGCCATCGCCTCCCCCTCCCCTTCCCCGCCACCACCTCTTCCCTCCCCCTCCCCGCGTAGCAGCGGCGGCGTGCGGCGCGTAGCAGCAGGGAGGGGAGCAGCGGCGAGGGCGAGCGATGGGGGGGGAGCGGCATGCGGCAGCGGCGGCTGTTGTTGTTGTGGGAGGGGGTGGGGGTGGTGGCAGCAGCCCCGGGGGGGGGGGGGGGGGGGGCAGCGGCTGCGGAGGGGAGGGGGGGGGGGGCAGCGGCGGGAGGGGGGGTGGGTGCAGTGGCGGCGGGGAAGGATGGGGATTGAAGGAAGAGGAAGAAGAAATTAGGGAAGGAATATTTTCATCAAATTTTTGGGGTCAAAACTGTTGTCCGTTCTGGACGGTTTCCGTCCAAAGTGGGGTAACCCTTACATTTTTGCAAAACTGTAGGATGCACCCTTAATATGGGTAATCCAAGTGGGGGGTAAGTCAAAATTTCTCTTCTAAATACAACTCAACTTTTAGTAATTTTTTTTATAATAATTGATTTATTTAAAAAATATTATTTACTCAAATTTTTATTTTTGTAAAATATTATATTCAATGATACACAATTGTTTTTGGAAAATAATTAAAATAATTACGTGTATTGTATGAACCTACAACTAGGTTATTTAATATCTAGAGTTAATTATCCAAATGGTGCATGAAGAATATAGTTGTTGCTAGTTTGGTGATCGAACCTTTTTTTTTAGTTAATTTGATAAGTAGACTTTGCATTTTGGTTTAAAAAGTGTCTGAACTAGATTTCGTTGGTATTTTTGGATAAATATAGATAAAAATGGACATGTGATGCTCATGTGCCTTATCTTTCATAGTTATTTTGTCATGTTTTTGTTTTTCGACTAAGAATATTGGTGTTCGAAGAAATTCTACATAATTTGTCGAGTACAAAATGATGGCTCTACAATCAGTTATAGCCGACGTATCGGCTGGTCATGACAAAAATAACCCTAAAAATAAGGCAGGTGGCCATCATCACATGTCCATTTTTAACGATCTCTATCCAAAATATCAATAAACCTAGTTCAAACACTCTTTAGAACAAAATGTAAAGATTAGATATCAAATTAAACAAAAAAAACATTCGATCACCAAAATGAGGACACATACACCATTTGGACCATTAATCTAATATTTATGCACTTAACATATTATTAGCCATGTTGCATGGGCTGGAAGTGTAGAATGTCAACAAATAAAGAATATACATGACTCAAATGGCTTACTATATAGTGTCCAGTTGGAAACCCTTTGAAGCCAGTGAGAGCCTGTTTGGTAAATAATTTGACAGTAGATTATACCAAAATTTGAAAAATGAATTGATTTCGACCAAATCCATTGTTTTGTAAACACTAGATTTGGGGTTTAGATCTGAAATAATCACGACAATCTCAAATAATGTTCTCCCTCTGATCCACCATTTCCACATCCTCTTTTATGTTATAGGACGTGAGATGAAAGTAAAACTTTAAATTATTTTAATAATAATCAATAGTAATTAGTTAATTAGTTACAATATCCATAAATAACTATGTAATCTAATGTTAATTAGTGTTACTTAATTAAGATGCTGAACTTATAAATTTTTTTAGGAACTCGTGAGTTCCTAATTTTTAAAATAGTCCATCAAGAACAGTTGGATTACATGCATCTCATCGCTTGATTTTTTTTAGGGACCTAAACAGAAAAAGTCAAGAGCTTAAATAGAAAAATTCGTCCACATGTCATCCCCATATTGGACGTTCATATTTGAGTTTGTGTAGTCGAACTCTTAACTTATTTAATAGTTTTTATTAGTATAATCAAGTATTAATTAAGATACTTAATTAATATTTAACAAGTAACTAATATTTACTTAATATTTTTTTTTAAAAAATTATGCTAAAAAAGTATAAGCTGTTAGGAGGGTATTTAATTAACATAAATAAAAAAAACTTAAATATATAATAGTAATAGTTAATTATAAATTTAATTAACTAAATATATAAAATGTAAATAACAAATATTAAATAACAAATTTAATTAACTAAATATATAAAATTAAATAACAAATATTTAATTTTTTTTATTAGAATAATCTAGTTAAAAGTTACAAACTTAAATAATTAACTTAAAATAATAACTACTTAGTTAAACATATAATTACTTATCAAATTAACAATATTTAACTAATGTTTTTATAAAATTAGTGTAATTAATCGGTTAACCAAAATAATTTGTTTATATTTAGTACTTATCTTAATTTTTAAAATTAGTTATTTAATTTTATTAGTATTTAACTATTATGTCAATTTATTAAGTAAATTAATTACAATTCATTATTCACTTCCTCACTTTCCTTTACTATCTATCCATGAAAGTGAAAATCCACTCTTTCCCTTTATTAAACAGGCCCTAGAGATCAAATACGAGTAGCTCTATGAAAAATCGGAAGTTGAAATAGGCACCAGACAGGGGTCCCTCATCCTAGCATGACTAGGGGTGAGCATATTTATTTCGTTTCAATCCAAGCGGCCGCTTACCAAAAAAAAAAAAAAAAAAATGTTGAAAGGCCAACCACAAGTCAAGATTATGATTAAATTATATTAAAAAATACAATTTTTTTTACATTCAATTCTAGTATTTCAAACTTGTACCCAAAGTTGAATTAATTGAATTACACTATAAAACACAGAATTGTTGTCAAAATATACATATTTTTAATCACAAAATATGCAAAACATTAAGTTTATTTATATAATTACATAAGTCATATTTGGTTTTACTTTTGGACCGAAGCTAAAACCCAAAACGGGAAAAAATTGAACCATTTTTTTTCCAAACCGAACCGATATTCGGTTGGGTTCTCGGTCCAAAATCGAGTAATGCTCACCCCTGAGCGTGACCCAAGTTCATGCCATCCAGCTTGGGGAATTCGAGAAGTAATCAGAATATACCTAAACCTAAACGCAATTAGCATGCTATTGCTAATACCCAAAATAAAAACAGCCATTTTAGTTTTCATCCCTTTCTGCACCTAAATACATGGGAGCTAGTACATCAACCAAAACTAGTTATAGGCCATTCTGCACTGCAAAGAGGTATACCCCTTGATTGTAGTTTCTACTTCTGGACACAAAACTTAGAATGGCAGGCATATCCTACTGTTTTTTCTTCTGCTGCTGTGCATTCCCCTTGCCAGCCTTGGATCCCTTCTTCGAATCTTCTGGCACCTTCGTCCGTTTCTTCGCTGCCTTTTCTGGCTGCTCCTCCTCATGATCACTGTCGTCGTCTCCACGATCAGCTTTCTTCCGCCCCCTCTTGGTACCTCCAGCTGCTTTCTTACTTTTCTTGGGCTTCGACTTTCCATTATGTTCCTCTTCCTCAGTGTCGTGTCCGTTCTCATCATCATCTGACCCTTTCTTTCTCGATTTGCTTTGTCGGGGCTTATGTTCAGTCTTGGGTCCGTTTAACTTCTGTAATTCTGGCACATATGCTGAAGTCTGAAGACGGGAGTAGAAATTGATAGGTTATGGATAATGCCTAACATATATAAGCTATAAAAATTTTGTCGAATAACTTACTCTGCCACCTACAGTAATGAATTCAATTTTCTTCCCTGCCAAGAATGAGAAAAAAAAAAATGATGGTATTAGAGAGACTACATCAATGCTTTAGAAACAGATTTTGTACATGGCAAAATATTTCCCTTAACATAAACACTAAACTAAAATACTCACCCTCTACACATCAACCATCATATTATAACCCAAAATTTATATGATCAAACCCTACGTCACCAATCCTCATATGCTCGAATTCTACCGGTACAACTTTGATTTCTAACTATTGGAAACTTAAGTTTCATCTCCCAAGGATCTCCAATCCTTTTATCTTCTCTCTTGCCTACAAAGAGATACTTCTTAAACCCCATATTCAAAATAAATATAGAAAATTTGTAATCTATTACAATTTTTGCATACTTCACGTGTAAATTTCATCTTCTTTTTTTATGATGATAAATTCAGTGTACAATTCATTATTTTCTTGTAACACCATCTTCTAGGTTTTTCATAGAAATTAGGCTTATAAAGTTCTTTGAAAGGGTTTCCTTCTTGTATGGTCCCTAATTTTAGTTGATAGTCAATCTTTGATAGAAATTAAGGGCTTTGGTTTCCTTAATCTTTGCATCTGAAGAAGGTCATTTGAAATATAATTGTAGAAAATAATAGATTGATAATTTTATTGATGGACTACTTCACTACTTATAGGGAGTCTAGCTCCTCTACATATAACATATTCCGATGTGGGACTAAAAGTCCCTTATTGATTCTCAACACTCCCCCTCAAGATGGGCGATAGATATTGATCATCCCCATCTTGTTACATAACTTTGACAGACTTAATGAACTAAGACCCTTAGTCAGACAGTCTGCAACTTGTTCTTCTGAGCGGACATGGTCAATCTTCAGTATCCCTTGTTCCAGCTTCTCCTTGATGAAGAATCGATCAATCTCGATGTGCTTCGTTCTGTCGTGCTGAACTGGATTGTTAGCTATACTTATTGCAGCTTGACTATCGCTCAGAAGACGCAATGGTGCTCCCTTATCCAGCTTCAACTCTGTCAGCAATGCTTTCACCCACAGCAACTCTGACACTCCCAGAGCCATTGCCCTGTATTCTGCTTCAGCTGTCGACCGTGCTACCACTGACTGTTTCTTGCTTCTCCATGAGACCAGATTTCCTCCTACAAAAACACAGTATCCCGTGGTAGACCTTCTGTCGTCTATGCAGCTCGCCCAGTCTGCATCACAGTATCCCTCAACTTCTATGCGTCCATTCTTCTTGAACCATAGTCCATTTTCCGACGTTCCTTTCAGATACCTCAAGATCTGAAATACTGCGTCCATATGACCCTTTCTTGGATCATGCATGTAGCGACTCACTACACTCACCGCAAATGAGATATCAGGACGAGTGTGTCCCAGATAAATCAATCTCCCTACAAGTCGTTGATATCTTTCACGATCAACGGGCTCTCCTGCTTCTGCTCCCAACTTGCACTTCTGGTCAATTGGAGTGACCGCTGCTTTGCATCCCAGCATCTCTGTCTCCTTCAGCAAATCTAGTGTGTACTTTCTCTGTGAGAGAACAATTCCTTGTTCGCCTTCACACACCTCGATACCTAGAAAGTACCTCATCGCTCCTAAATCCTTCACTTCAAACTCCTTTGCGAGTTTTGACTTCAGTTTAGTGATCTCGGCTTCATCATCACCTGTGATCACTATATCATCCACATATACAGCAAGTATAGTGATGTGGCCTCTTGCATGCTGGAGGAAGACCGTATGATCTGCATTTGTTTGACGGTATCCCATGCCTGTAACAGCCTTTCTGAATCTGTCAAACCAGGCTCGAGGAGATTGCTTGAGCCCGTATAGCGACTTCTTCAGTTTACACACCTTTCCTTGCGACGTCCCTCCGTTTGATGCCGTCGCGTAGCATCCTGGCGGGAGCTCCATGTATACTTCTTCTTGCAGGTCCCCATGAAGAAAG
The DNA here is from genome assembly GCA_029216955.1 of Iris pallida. Lineage (NCBI taxonomy): Eukaryota > Viridiplantae > Streptophyta > Magnoliopsida > Asparagales > Iridaceae > Iris > Iris pallida. Next base: position 5,498,201 of record JANAVB010027195.1, read on the forward strand.
GCATTCTTCACATCCAGCTGGTACAGCTTTCACCCATAATTCGCTGCAATGGAGACCAGAGTTCTCACGGTGCTCATTTTTGCTACTGGGGCAAACGTCTCATCATAGTCTATGCCATATGACTGTGTGAATCCTTTTGCAACCAACCTCGCCTTGTATCGCTCAACCTTTCCTTCTGGCGTCTCTTTTACTGTGTACACCCATTTGCATCCCACAGCTTTCTTCCCTTTGGGTAATGGAACCAGCTCCCATGTCTTATTTTTCTCCAGTGCCCCAAGTTCTTCCATCATTGCAGCTTTCCACCTTGGATCTTTCTTTGCTTCCTGCCAACACTTGGGCAACGAAGTAGAGTCTAACGATGCAATGAAGGCTCGATAATTCGAAGAAATGTTAGAATAAGACAAGAAGTTGGCAATGTCATGTTCGTAATCATCAAAACGAGCAGGAGCCTTACCCGCATTGATGCGAGAAGATCTCCTTAAGGGAGCAATAGGTGGTGGAGAGATCATACCATCCGAGTCAGAGAGATCCGCATCAGAATCCGAGTGATTCAGTGCGGGGGCAACATCTTCAGGAGTTGGGGCAGGAGTAGACGAGGGACTTGGTACAGTAGGCACAGGGCACGGCATAGGCACAGTACTGGACTTCTGTTATCTCCTTCTGTAGACTTGGAGCTCCTTTTCCCTTGTCTGCTGCTCCCCCTGCGTAACATATGGATCTTCTTCTTCAGTTTCTGTATCTGAGTCACTGTGCTCTCCCCCTTTCGTCCAGTTTTCTACAACCGGACACGGAACCGATCCGACGACCACATTTGGGTGTATTATCTCCCCCTCACATCGAACACCATCTGTGTTAGGTGTGTCACTAAATGCGGAACCTTCATCCGAACCATAGTATGGTTCGAGTTCTCGGAAAGTAACGTCCATGCTGACAAACATCTTCCGCTCGACTGGACTCCAACAGGCATAACCCTTCTGAGTTGCCGTGTAACCGACAAAGACACATTTAACTGCCCGAGGATCCAATTTGCCAACGCCTGGCCGATTATCCTGGACAAAGCATACACATCCAAAAACTTTTGGTGGAACAGTATATGTATTGGCTCCAGTAAGCATCTCCAATGGTGTCTTCCAGTCCAATACCTGAGATGGCATTCTGTTGATGAGATAAGAGGCCGTCAATATAGCCTGCCCCCATAAGTGCTTCGGGACATTCATAGCCAGCATCATCGTCCGTGCAACTTCCAGCAAGTGTCTGTTCTTTCGTTCCGCCACACTATTTTGAGCCGGAGTATAAGCACATGAAGTTTGATGAAGTATTCCATGAGTTGAAAAATACTCAGCAACCCGCTTATTCGTATACTCCGTCCCATTGTCGGATCGGAAACACTTAATTTTAGCGCCATATTGTGTTTCCACTCGTCGATGAAAGTCCTGAAAGGCCTCAAGGACGTCACTTTTATTTTTCAGAAGGTAGACCCATGTCACACGGGTATAACAATCAATAAAGGTGACGAACCATCGAAAGCCGTTAATCCCGGTTGTAGGACAAGGGCCCCATACGTCTGAATGTATCATGTCAAAAGCAACTGAACTCCTATTCCCTGTGCTCACATACGAGCTTCTGGTATGTTTTCCCAAAGCACAAGCATTACAAAATAACTTCTCTTTATTAGCCCTTTGATATAAGGACGGATACATTCTACCAATAACCGGAAAAGAGGAATGACCGACACGCTGGTGGTGGAGTAGCAAGTCGGCTTCAACACTGCGACAAGAAGCTTCTGGTGATGCGTCTGCTACCAAGGATGCCAATGCTTTGTCCAGTCCAGTCCTGTCTAAATACCACAGCCCCTTATGCCATGTGCCAGTCCCAAGTCGTCGTCCTGTCCCTTTCTCCTGAAAAGTCACCTGAGGAATGTCAAAGGAAACAGTACAGTTAAGATCAAGTATAATGGCACTAATGGATAGAAGATTGACAGGAAAAGATGGAGCATGAAGAACATTGGTTAGAGTGATGGAAGGGGTGCATGCGACAGTGCCTTTACCCATTACAGGGTTGGATGTACCATCAGCGGTCTGAATACTCTCCGGCAATGGTAGGGGAATATATTTCTGAAACGCATCACGGGATCCCGTGACATGGCGAGATGCCCCAGAGTCCATAATCCATCCTGGCTGATGGATAGATGCAAGAGCACGTGCAGAATCATCGTTGCTGTTTTGGGCAAAGCAAGTGAAATGATCTCCCGAGTTTGAAGATGCCCCAGGACTGTCGGCCGCACCCGGCTTCGTGCCACGCAACTTCTCAAGGAACTCCCGCTCAAGCGGGGTTATTTCAGCCAGGTGATGCTCCCCCATCTTCCGCCAGATTTGCTTTGTGGTCGCCCCGTCGACCAGCATATCCTCCTCTACCACCACGTCGGCCTCCACGACCCCGTCCTCGATCAGTAGACTGACTGCGCAAGGGTTTTGGACAAAATCGGATGTAATGTCCGGAGTCACCACAATTGTGACAAACACCACCCATAGATGGAGGTTGATTGAAGGCAGCAAGGACAGACTTTTCAACCGCGGCTGGCTCCCCCTGGGAGGAGCCCTTGTTGGGTATCAACTTCAGTCGAGCTTCTTCCTGTGTCATGACAGCGATAGCTTCTTCCAAGGTCGGGAGCGTGGGTTGGAAAAGGAGGATATTCCGTCGCTGCTCAAATACAGGGTGTAGTCCCTTCAGGAATTTCATCATACGCTGCCGGGAAATATAAGCCAGGAACGTCTGAAAGTACTTTGCGAAGGCTGGTTCGACTTGTGCATCTTCCATCCCAAGAGGATCATAATGATCCAGATCAGACCAATACTTCTTCAACAGGGCCGCGTACTTAGAGATGGTACGGTCATCTTGGGCCACCCTATCGAGTTCATCTTGCAGTTGAAAGACTCGCATAGGGTTGCCGGAGCCGGAGTACATATCTTTGAGAGTCTGCCATATATCAGCAGCAGCCTCCATAGCCTCGACATTGCCCGACACCTGGTCGGTTAAAGAGGCAGTCAACCACCCAGCCACGACGTTGTTGACAATCTCCCACACAGCAAACTCCTTCGTGGAGTGATCGGCTGGCGCCTTGGCTTGGCCAGTGACATAGCCAACCAAGCCACGTCCCTTCAGTGTCCTCATTGCCTGCCGCGACCACTTCAAGTAGTTGGAAGTTCCTTCCAACTTTGTCTCCAGTTTCTCCAGCTTCCCCATTTTGTAAGGCGACGGATCCACATCAGTATGGATCACACGTGGGGTTACCTCGGTTAATCTCTTGGATAAGATATCATCAACCAAGGCCTTCATCTCATCGGCCGTCAGTTTGCCACTGATCGAATCCATGGCGTCTGCAACTTTGAACTCAATTCGTCGTCTTCTTCGTCGTCGTCGGAGTCTGCAACTGACCCAACGTCGTCGGCTTCGTCGTCTTCGTCGTCTTCGTCGTCGACGTCGTCTTCTTCAACGTCAGAGACTTTACTAATGCGCTACTAACTTGGCCAGCACCGGCGCGCGCATGTAAAGTGAACACGTCAGGTCATCAGAGAAGACATGATCAGTCTCTGCATAGATCCTGATGTGAAGAAGGAATAACAAATAAAGCATTTGTTAGTTCCAAACGGCGTAAGCACGGAACAGAGTTGGTGCAAATAAAGATTTGACAGCCGTCTCTATTCGAAATACGCCGTTTTTTTTTTTTTTTTTAACAGCTAGGGTTAGGATTTGATGGGGCTGCTAGATCTAGGCGTAGGGTTTCCATAATAAAAAAAAACTAGGGTTAGGGTTAGGGTTTGGGGGGGTCGGGGGGGGGGGGGGGTTCCTGGAAAGGGGGGTCTACAGGTGCGGGGGGGGGGGTCGGGGGTTCCTGGAAAGGGGGGGCGGGAGGCTGCGACAGGGGGGCTACGGGATAGGGTGGAGCGGGAAACACGGGGGGGGGGGGGGGGGGGGGTGGGGGGGGGGGGTGGTCGGCTACAGGAGGGGGTGGGGCGGGGCGGCTACAAGAGGAGAGGTCGGGGCTGGAGTAGGGGCTGGACGGCTACAGGAGGGGGTGGGGCGGGGCGGCTAAGGGGGTGGGGCGGGGCGGCTACAGGAGGGGGTGGGGTGGTCGGCTACAGGAGGGGGGTGGGGCGGGGCGGCTACAGGGGGGGGGGGGTTCGGGGGGGGGGTCGGGGGGTTCCTGGAGAGGTCGGGACTGCTAGAAAAAAATTTTGTTTTGTGGAGAGAGAGAGAGAGAGAGAGTTATGGCTCTGATACCATGTAGAAAATAATAGATTGATAATTTTATTGATGGACTACTTCACTACTTATAGGGAGTCTAGCTCCTCTACATATAACATATTCCGATGTGGGACTAAAAGTCCCTTATTGATTCTCAACAATAATTCCAAAAGCTTGTATGCGTGAACTGTGTAAAGCTCTATTTTAGTTACTTTATGTATTGTGTTCGTGGATATTATTGAGGTTTAATGTTTTTCTCTCTTGGTAGATTACAATGATTACGAGAATAAATGTACATATCATGAAAATTTGATGTAACAGTTCAATTTTGAGGAGAATTTGATGTACTCCCAAATTTATTACGAGTATAGAAATAAAAATTAATTTGGTGCACTTCAAATATTATTATGAAATGAAAGCAATGGAATATTATTCACTTTTCTTTCGACTTTTTTTTACTTTGTATTGAAAGTTTCAATTCTATTGCACATACTTAAATTAATTGTTTTTTTTAATGTTATTATATAACCAAGCTTATGAATTTGTCACATCTTAGAAATATAACATCAAGGAATATTTGAAGTATGAAAAAGAAGCTTTCTATGCATACAAAACTCCAAATATCACTTTTTATGTATATGGGAATATCATCATCATAACATGTAAAAGTTTACATCTAATACACTTGAAAACGCTCCTAAAGTGTGCAACAGTTGAAACTAGGTAAGCTCTATTGTCTTGAAGCATGAAGGAGGACCCTTGTTGATCCTTTGCCATTTATCTCCAAGAATGCACCTCTTCTAGTTCTACTGCTACCCTTGGAGACGAAAGATCAATTTGTAAAACCATGAATTTGAAACATGTTAAAACATGTTTATATAATGAGAGGAAAAATATAGGAAAGAAAGAGGGAAAGAGAGAAAACAAAGAATCAAGAGACCTTGATTTCTGGGAGGCGATGGGGACTGGGAAAGTAGGGCAATGTCTCTCGGTTCTAAAGGAGAAGGGAGGAACAGATAAACATAATTAATGAAGAGGGAGGGTAAAAATGTTCATAAATTAGTCATGTGGTGGTCACATGACTTGAATTGACAGTTTGGGGAGGATAGCTTTATGGTAAATGTCAGTAAGGCGTAGTTTAGGAGGAGGAGGAGGAGGAGGAGAAAGGGGGGGGGGGGGGGGGGGGGGGGTTCTGTGATTTACCCTAAAAGATCAATTATTTTTTATATTATGAATCAAGATACCATAGCCTGATATCGACATCCCATATGATTTGGAAATCTGAATTAGTAGGGATATAAGTGGTAACAAGATACCATGATAGCATAGTTTACCTCTTATAAGGTAAAACTTTGAAGAAAAGTTTATGAACAAGGAAAAGCATAAATTAAATAGTAAACGGAATCCATCTACATTAGGTGAGGAGCCAAACCATCCACAAATGCTTTCCCTGGTTTCTTCTCTCGAGAATGAAAAATCCAATTACTAGGATATTCACTACTATCAGCTCCAACTTCCACTGCTTTTACAATCACCTGTAAATAATTGACTTAAAAGGTCAAGACAATTGTGTAAAAGGAGCATCTTCCCATTAACATATCCAGACTTTAAAATGAAACAACCAATCAATTGGAAAATGGCAAGATTAATCAAAGAATCGCTCCCACTATAAAAATACCATGCATTGCTAGTGACTGAAAATCTGTAGGTTTTAGCGCTCCTACCTCTTTGATGCATCGATGGAGTGATTCACACTTCTCCTTTGACAAGTTCGCAGCTACCTGCAGGGGATGAATCCTGGCCTGAAAGTTCGAGCACATAAGAACTTAGATCTCTATATCAACGAAAGTTAACATTGAAGCTAATCACTTACTAAGAGAAGTTCATTATAAATTTTACATTATGATGGGCATCTGAAAACAAACTATAACAATTCCCAACATATTCAACAGCAATAGGTGAGCTCCGAATATGAAGGAAAATTGGGCATTGCATAGGAGTGTATGCTTAGTATTTCTCTTGCCTTCACTCAGATGTTGTGTATATTCCCTTTGTGCATCAATAGTGGTTAACAGACATGAAGAGAGACTGGAACAGATTTCAAGGAATCATGTCTTACCAATTACTCTCGAGTGAAACCACTATTGTAGATTGAGATTCTAGTACAGTATGAAGCTTGCTTCCAAGAAATAAATGTTGACAAACTAAAATCTCCGTAAATTTGTTATCATGAAACTGCCACCATAATCGAAGTCATAGAAATGAGATTTTATTGTAACCTTTTGTGTCTCTTGTAACCGAGGCTTCTTAAGTCTCAAGAAATTAGTCTGTTATATGGCTGGACGCCACCTCATAATAGGAAACCAATGACTAGACACCTCATAATGGAAGAACAATGGGTAGAATCTAGTTTTAATATATCTACTTACATTGAAATCTCTTGAGGTTGACTCGTCAAATCAACAGCATATTATGTACGCATCATATAGGTACATGATGAATGTCTTAAATGGTCAAGCAAAAGAAAAGTATAAGACATAAAAGATTAAATACAAATACTTGTTAAGTCCCTATTAGAATTAAATGGTAAAGAATGCTGAGCCTAGAATAAGCCTGTAAGGATTATCAACTGTAATTAAGATTGTCTTTAAAACTTACACATCACTCATACTAATAAATTACTTTTGGTAGTTCAATGGGTGAAGTCCAAATTTACTCAATCTGCTGCTTGACCTTAGTTATCAGGTACTTGAAGCTGAGGGTGTATGAAGATCCTTCTCTAGGTTCTAAAGGGTTCGAAATAGCTCTTTTACAATTCACAATGTTGTTTAAATAAATGGTCCTCATAACTCATAAGTAGGGTGAGGCCTCACATGAATGCCTAAATAAGCCCACATATATGCTTGTGTACTCTGAAGTGCTTCCTTAACTGAGGTGTTCAATAACTTAAATTTCTCTCCCCAACATACTGTTGCTATTGCTCTTACTGAGAGTAGACTGGGTAGCAATAACAAGGCCAGCCATACACCTTGTGTGGGCTTTCATGAATGCATCATACTCCAAACACCAATTTCACAGTAGCAATAACAAGAACCCATACATACATAATCAAAGTAAATAGATCTTTTACAAATTTGAAGAAAAAATTTAAATGAAAAGCAGTTCAGTGATGCTAGGTAGTCTAACCTGATAAAGCACTTCATCTGCTACCCAATTACCAATGCCTGAAATGTAACTCTACATAGCAAAAATAAGTCTAAAAATCATAATTTAATCACGAAGTGGTATAAACAATATTTCAAAAGCAAGAAAGCAGACCCTTCAATAAAAATGTTACCTGAAATTAAAATTTGGGCTTCTCACAGAAAAGAAGAAAGAAAGAAATTAAAAGTTTGGCAATTTCATAGTAAACATAACTTATTAAGAAAGTAAAACTTTAATTTGGCTTCTTATCTTACTTCACTCAAGTCCTAATACCTTAGTTATAAGGCTTTAGAAAGACCAAATTTCAGATATCAGTTTTAAAGATATTAGTCATTGCCAGAAGAAGTATCAGGAGGCTATTAGTGTGAGCATATCTCTACTGCAACATTGATCAAATTAGATTCCCACAAATATCCTCTGCTGTTCATCGTTACATACTCGATGAACATTGATTAAAATAGGTTACAACATAAATTTCCTCTGCTGTTCATCATTACATACTTGATGAATATGATATCTGCAATTAACTGAGACTATATCAGATACCTGTTAGAGCATCATAGTAGATGGTGCTCAAAATTTCATCTCGAGGCCTAAATTTTTAAAAAAAAGGTAAATGTAGAATGAGTTGGGCTTGTATGGGAATATTAGGAAATGATAAAGCGAGTTCCGGTCCCAAAGATTGTGTGGTCAAAAATTGATTTGGAAAAAAATAATGTAAAATCTAGAATCTAGAAGGGGCCGGGAATAGAGCTTACTATTCTACAAAATGAGTTCCTACAATCTAAAATCTAGAAATTGGGAGGCCCAAGCCTTGGGTCCTTTGGGTGAGATGGGACCAAAAATTTAGAAATTGCGAGAGGGATGGAGCTTACTATTCAATCAAATGAGCTTCAAATTCTGAATCTAGAAATTGGGACCGGGGATGAGCCTTACTAATGATGCTCTTACCCTTCACATTTTCATATTGTGTGCATTTGCAGCATGCATCGTCAGATGCACCATTAAATGCTACTCAAATCATAAACAAATATAAAAAGAATAGATGATGCATTACCATTTACCACTTAATAGAAAAATGGCATTTGCACTCTCATGTGATGTTAGGAACAGTAAGCATCCACAGATCAGTAACACTAGGAATAAACAGTTACCAACCTGGTCAAGCAGCAAAGGTTTAATTGCAATTTTCTTTTTACCCAGAGAATCCACAAACTGATCTACCGTCATAGGTTCTAACAGGGCATCTGGACCAAGCTCAGAAATCGGAGGCACAGCTTTTGGCTGTATAAAGTGGAAAGATGCATTGCATGAGAAATTCATACAAAATGCGAGGAGATTGGCGGTAGGAGTGTACATCTTGAAGTAAGCGAACTTTTGCAAAACGTCTTTTATCAGTGAAAGAGAATTCTAAACCATCTTCAAGCTGCATAAGAGGCATAAGAGGGTATGGCGAGTATGCGATTAGAATCCATTTATGGAAGAAGAAAAAAGAATATAAGCACAAATCATGGATAACATCAAAAGCAAATATGTAAGTGTGGAAATAGCTTATAACTTGCTTATGGAAAATAAATAATTCCCAAAGAAATGGTGATTGAAGTTATCACTATATTGTATGACATGCCAATCATACTGGAAATATATTTCTCCTAGTCCCACTTTTGTGAATAAAATATCAAATTGTTAACCATAGAAGATTGTCAATAAAGCAAGTCCTTGCCAAATGAAATTTGAGATGTAGTGCACTTAGATGTAGTGCACATAATTGGTAATCAAATTGCTGATTATAGTATATTGTAGAATGAGATTCATGTAGTTATATAATCACGGTAATCACCAAAAAAATTGTATGTAGCAATCCTTACTTCTACAACGGTGGAGTAACACCAGTTTTGGCATGTTGGGAGAAGTTATTATTGTTGAACCCAATGCCTACATTGCATTTACGGTAAAAGAGTAATTGAACAAATATTGAATAAAATAGTACCCATTAAGAGTACGGAATTCAAAGACCACTGTCATGAGGTTTTCAAAGAATGATAAAACATGTGCCCGATCAAAGTAACAAAATCATGGACAACACTTTTCCTAAAAGATATTCTAATAATCTATCAATCATTAGCCCGTGTGTTACTTCCAGATAGCAGTCTGGAGATACACAGTGAGGGATCACAGAAAGTGAATAAGGTTGTGTTTGGTTTGGAAGAAAACGAGGGTAAGGAAAAGAAAGTGTTTCATGTAGAAATAGGGTCTCATTTACCTAGGGTCAACCAATCAAGTTTCATTTTCGTTTTGTTTCCCCCACCTTCTTAGCAACCAATCACAGCCTAAAGGTATTTATTGGAATACATCCAAAAGGGAGGCAAATCAACCCTTGTTTCAAACGAGTTCGCTATGGAGTCCGTCTCCATATTAATAAGGAAACCAAAATCCAAGAATAACACATACTTATTACCAGATTAAAATGCAAAAGATGAAAACTGTATTAATTGTAGTCAGATTCATGATTGTTCTTTGCCAGTTAATACTTATTAACTACAATCAAAACATACCAAGAGTAGCATCCATGTCAAATTACAATATTCCAAGGATCCACCATAAAGTAACTAATCATTTACAAGTGATCAGACAGCACGCCATAGATGTAAGAAATAAAATAAAAGCCATGCACCCCCACCCCCACCCCCACCTCACAAATGCATCATTATTGCCTTAACGACAAATGAGTAAAAAGTAGCAAACACAGCCAACTCAAAAATAAACAGAAAAGCAGGTTATACATACTTCTATAAAGACTTTGGAGTATTTGGAAGGCCATTCATCAGTTTCGCTCACCGCCGACCTACATACAAAAACCATTAATATCACACAAAAAAGCGAAAAAGAAGAGGTATTCTTGAAATATACCTTTTATACTTGGTAACAGCCACTCCCTTTATATAAATAGCTCCAGTCATTCCTACAACAAAACCAACACCCAGAAATAAAACAAAATGACATACAAAAGTCATGTTCAACTCAACCCACATATCCGTGTGACAACCTCAGCTCATGATCAGTGGGTGTCCAATGGCCAATGATCTATGAGCAAAACCCATCTCACCTATTGCACATCCAAATGACTAAAATCCGAGAGTTATATAAGTGGATAAGAACTGGAGCCGTGGTCGGCGAATAAACTTTCACACGCCACAATTAGGTAATTCACGTCAGTAAGTGACAATGCACGAACCCAAATGTGTAAAACATTCGATTTGCAACATAAACCAACACTGAAAGCAAAACCCATGTCACGCGTCATATCCCCATTTAAGAAAATAATCTTTACTAATTTTCCGTGTCTCGACAACACACTTAGGTAATTCACATCAGTGACTGACACGCCCAAAATTTTCTCCAACGACAAGTATAGGGCATGCACGACACTAGGACACGCCAGAATATGTGTCGTGCGGTGTCACCTATGTTGCACAGACCCGGATACGTCACGACATGGTAATGACGCGATGACACAGACACGCCACCTATTTTGGAGTGTCCTAGTGTATATTTTGGATTGTCCAAGTCATGTCCAATACGTGCCACGATGTGTCCGACACGACCCACATTTTCTGAGTTGCCTTGCTTCCCAGCGTGTCGCTCTATAGCATCGCGGCATGCCCCGAGCAGCATAGCATATTTACATAACATAAAAACCAACAGAGCGAAACCATCAATAATATATCCAGATGAGCAGAACACGGAAACTCCATAAAGACGGCATCTTTTTCGTGTCGCGTCGTGTTAGACACGGATCGGACACAGAAGAGACTCGAAACGAGTAAATTGTGGGATTCCTAGAAATGAGTTAGAAACGAATAGAAAGAAAAATGGGAATTTTTTTTTTTTTTTTTTGGGTCCTTGTGAGCGCTCACCGAATTGGAAGGAAGGGAAGGGAGGGGAGTCGAGCTGGAGCCAGAGGTTCTTCCCCTTCCTGAGCGCGGCGACGATGGTCTTCCCGGCGAGCGACGACTCGAAGACGGAGCGGGAGACCCCATCGATCACCTTCGGGTCGTCGGCCACCACGCACCTCCTGATCGACTTCCCGACGCAGCTCTCCTCTATCGCTCTCCTCGCCACCTCCACCTCCGGGAGTTCCGGCATCGTCTTCTCCTTCTTCTTCTTTGGAAGTGAAGGGTTTAGTTATTACTAGGCTTTCCTCTGTTTTTCTTTTGAGAAATTATTGGGTTGTCCTTGTTCACCACGTGGCAATGGGTGACAATGATGAATGGTGAGCCCAACCACTAATTTATTGACACTTACTTAGACATAATATATTATATCACTACATTTTTTTAGGTCATTTTTTAATGTATTTGAAAGAAAAGAAAAAATTAATTTTCTAATTACATGCAAGTGAATTTCTATATATATTATATTTTTTTTGAAATTTTTATGCCAAATATTATGCTAACTGTCAACAAATTAGTGGTCGAACTCACCATTCACTATTGCCACGTGGTGAGTCCGGACCACCCAATAATTTCTCGTTTATTTTAATGGAATTTGGAAGCGAGGGGTTGTTTGGTTTTCCAAGAAGTGGTAGAGAAAGTTTCCAGAGCCAGCTTATTTGATAAGCTAGTTCCTTTTGACAATAAACTAGTTTTGGTTGGTTCTGGAATTGCTTGCTTACAATCGTTCTACTTTGCACGCGCTTGTGTTCGTTCATGTCTTACGCATGCACGTGCACGACCACAAGTGCGTGTCAAACATTTTTTTTTTGACTTGCTTATCTTCAATGCTTCTACTTTTATTTTTTTTAAATAATATCAAAAGTTTTGTTTGGTAACAATTGTTTATCCAAAAATATTTTGAAAATCGATTTAATTTTGAAATAACTTTTAAAAGTATGTAGAAGGTCGTCAAAAACTCATTTTTTTGAAAAGCAATATTAATTCCGAATCAAATCTTTGTCAAAAGAGAAAAATATAAGCATCAGTTACTTACACAAAAAAATATATGTTTTTAATCGAAAGAGAAAATTAAGAACTAACAACTCATTTCAAGACGAATTTTTTCCTATGAAGTTAGTCGACAAGTCTAATAAGTATTTCCATAATCTTTTTCCTGAGTTTACCATAGGGGACAATAGGTACATAATAGAATTATTGTCCGAGGTGCACAACTAAAATTGGTCGGATTTGGCACAAAGAGTGTCCCATCACAAACCTAAAATATGCAAAATCGGACCATGTGGCAATGGCTGGCTAATATGACTACGGATGGATCCAACCATATTGGACCTACTGAAGCATACTCATGTCATGTCCCAAAACCAGAATAATAGAGAGCAGGAGCGATACTAGACCAACTCCGCATTTCGGAGTACGCTAGTACGTACCCCAAAGTACGATCATGGTTGTATAAGACATGTGGAGTTATTCTACAATCTATCACTCAAAGCGAGGTTAAGTAATCTTAGGTGTCCCAATCACAACTATCAAGTAATCAACAAGATATATGACCATCAAAGATATAACAGTAAAACGTTTCAAACTATCAATATTTAGATGATCATAAGCTGTATACAAAATAGAATACTAGCAAGACTATATAATCATACATGATCATGTCTAGTTGCAGTCTAGAATATATACAATCATGTTGCCCGTAAGCGGGAACAAGATCCAATAACACGAGCTAACACTTGCTCGGTGGCTAAATGCCTCAAAAAATGTACATAATATACAAGTGGAAATGAGAAAAGAAATCCACTCAAGCACTCAGCTGGTGGTCCTCCGGGTATGAACCATCGAGTAGAAGGTACAAAAGATCATCATTCTCCGTTACAAGATACTGACCATACAAAATCAGTAGAGTCAACCCCAAATAGCAAATACCACAAGAAAAGCTTTATGATATTCTAAAATTAGCATGCAAGTGTTGGAAATGCGGTGTGACCCGAACCGGAGTTGGCCTATGAGGTGCGATATTGAATTGAATCCATATACCTTAAAAGAGAATTCTCCTGTAAGGCCTGAACCAATTCCAATTATCTACACCTCATAATCCCCTCTTCTATTCGATGTGGGACTAAATTACCAACTCCATTGTCACCCCTCATTTGAGGGCTCAACCGAAAACGAGATAAAACCCAACAATCTCTACCTTAGCTCGTTTTCGCTAGCCGAATAACCTTAGCACCTTGCTATACATTTTGTCCGTTCCCGCTAGCCGAACAACCTTAGCATCCTTGCTACATTTTGTTCGTTCCTGCAAGCCGAACAACCTTAGCACTCCTTGCTACCTTTTTATTCGTTTCCGCCAGCCGAGTACCCAGGAGATCCAACATATTGTCATCTCGATCCGTTCGACCATAGAACCAAACCGACACGTTCATCCACACCACCATTGTGTGCCAACCATAATATCTTGCTCCACCTTGGGCTCGTCAAACCCACCTTTGAAGCCAATTCATTTTAGTTGATGCTCCTACCCCTCCTTGAGAAGAGAGCCCATATATTCGTGTATACGCATGGACGTTCAACACCACCTGTCTCGAACCAATTAAAGTCGTCCTAACTAGCCCCGTAACCATGGGCTCTGATACCACTTGTTGGGAACGTGGTGTGACCCAAACCGGAGTTGGCCCATAAGGTGCGATATTGAATTGGGTCCATATACCTTAAAAGAGAATTCTCCTGTAAGGCCTGAACCAATCCTAATTATCTATACCTCATAATCCCATCTCCTATCCAATATGGGACTAAACTACCAACTCCATTGTCACCCCTCATTTGAGGGCTCAACCGGAAATGAGATACAACCCAACAACAAGCATATAAATGATAAGACAAAAACTAAGTACAGTAAAGGAATAACTAAATAGGTAAAATAAAGGCTATCAAATATAAGACAGTTCAATCCATATTAGCAAATCATCAATTTACGTCTTGATACAGTTAATTAATTAGGGTTATCACAATCCTAGTTACTAGCATATGAAGTTGAGGTTCAGGGAGACGTGTTGCAGGCTGTTCAGGCTACGCTAGGGTAGTCTAGGAATAATAGTATAGTAAGCCACTTGATGGTGAACTGATAATTATAGTACAAGATGCATAATTCAATGGTGAACTAGAAATGTCCCCCTCACGGTGGAGAGCTCTATAAGCTATCCAGCGGGACAGCATGAAACCCAAAAACCTTCCATCCCAATGTACTAGGTTAATCAAGCTAGTTGTTTTATCATGATAATTTTAACTTGAGTTTCAGGTCGTAGGTGTCCATAGAGCTCACCCTATGATGATACTTCCCCTTCGGAAAAGATACTGGACAAGACTGGTAGGTTAAATGACCACAAGACAATAACTTGACAAGACAATAACTTGACAAGACAACAAACCCATATAGCTAGGGTCAAGAAATTTTAGAGTGCGTTATGACAAGCCACCTAGAGATATCGATACAAGACTAGCAAGCTTGACTTGTCAGTCTAGAATTAGGAATATCGATATACATGCTAGAAAAAGGCATGTCATATTAGTACATTGTCATGATGAGGCTTACTCCAAGAGATATTAATCCAATACAAGGAATACGTCTGTATTCGAAAACATTCATGCATAGATGTGATAACTTGAATTTATAACATACCATGTATTGTAAGTGTATGAGGTAAGAAATCCCTATGTAGATAAGACATAACATGCATGCAGGATATAATATAATGAAAATACAAGAGAGAACTGCTTAAGAAACTAGTAGAAATAAACAATAAATTTCATATTAGAAAGTATGTGTATTCTTGACGAATTAGGAATATGACCAATATGGTAGATTCGACCATTTCATTCCCATGAAACTTGACTCACATACAAGAATGCATATGTATTGTGTGTCAATTTTTAATGGTAAGCGTCGATCAAATCGACATTCAAAACAATTGCTAAACTGGATAAATATGACAGTTTGGCAAACAGACCAACCAATATTCTGTCAGAATACTGGCTACGTTCCAAAATACTAGGAAAATAGAATTTTGTCAGAATTCTGCCAGAATACTATCCAAGCAGTTAATAAAAAACAACACAGTTTTGAACGACACAAAATGTCACGTCGGTCGATCGATAGTTAACTGAAATTAACTCTAAGAAGTGTGCCATGTCATAAACCCTCAATAAAGGCAGTACAGAAAGAATCATGTCGATTCATGTCCCGTGTACGTGATCACAACAAAACCAATACAAATCACAAAAACGATCAAAACTTGACTGATACTCGATTGATTCAAGTTCGATTGAGAGCAACAAAATAAACACGTCGATTACTTACGACTGCAGATAATACAAACTAGAAAACACGAGAAAATTCAAGAGTTTCATATCAAAATCATATACATTCAAGTCATTTTCAAGATAAAAAGGTGTACTTGCCTACATACAAATGATGCTGTAAACCCCCATGTTTTATTCCTAATTATTTTAATATTTTTACTTATTTTTTTGCTATATACATTTTCGTATTAATTTATTTGTTTTTTTATGTATAAATATAATGTATAGGTATGGGTGCCTGTACATTATGCTATCAAAGACAGTGTACTTTATAATTTAGGAATTTTAGATATTTTTATATAAATTTTTAGAATTTTTCTAAAAGCTACTTTACTTATAAATGATTATGTGTGTGTGTATATATATATAGAGTAAAAAAAAGGGCTAAGCACTGTAGCCGCAGCTATAGTGCTGTAGGAGTCCCGACCCCCTTTGAATCAGTTGATTCAAATAAAGAGAAATTCTTCTTTATTTTGAATAGGATTTGATTCTATCCCTCTAATCTTCTGAAATTGGTTTGTATAGCAATTCCTAACCCTATGCAAGATCCGACCCAGACTCGTAATCCCATTTGATAATACTAAATCAAATTGGACAAACCAGAGCATATATACGCGCGGAGGAGTCGGGGTGTTCTTCCAAAAACAAATCAAGTATACCTAAATCCAAGCGACCAAGAGCGATCTCCGAGCGCACCAGCACCCCGGCGAACTTCTCCGTCACCTGCACGCCGAGCAAGAGCGCCGCACCGCCGGGAGGAGGCCCAACCCGACAGTAAACAGAGTGCCACACTGTTTTCGACCGACCGCAGGTACCCTCCTTCCTTCCCATTGTATTTTCTTCACACTCGACCATTTCCAATTCTATGAAGTCCTATAGGAAGACCATATAACCCTCTCGAAACTCTCCAAAGGGAATTTGTTATAAACCCATGTATCGCCCTGGAGCTCGACGCGAAGTCGAGCGAATACCTGCCTCAAAACAGAGTTTAGAAGGCTGTCCAGACCCCTACTTGGAAGCCAGTTTTCGAACAAAATATTAGGGTTTTCGTGCAACTAATTAAAAACAGTAGGAGAAAACATAACCGAGATCAAAACGCATCTCGTAGATGTATATTTCATCAATTGTACAGAGAGTTATGTAACGTTTAACTTGAGCGAAAAAACTGTTTTAAGAACAATAAAAATTTGGAAATTTTAGCCGATACGACACGTGTCCCGACAAACCGGGCGACGTGGTCGTGCACTGTACGCATCAAAAGACGTGTATAGATGTTGCCACGTGTAGGAACTGACAGATTCCGATTTCGTTGCGTGTGCGCGACGAAATCAGTACGTATCCGTCGAGATACCTCCGTATCGACATTTTACAAACTTGGCCATAACTTCGTGCACGTTCGTCGGAACGACAAGAAACTTGCGCCATCAGGACCAACTCATTTTTCTAGTCCTGTGTGCCAAGTTTGGTCCAATTCTGAGAAGGTCGACCGGAACACTCATTTGGCGGGCCCGCAACCCGACCCAACGGGCAATTTGTGCACGGCTCATCATAATCCAAAATTGGACATACCATTGAGATCGCCTCCTCAAATCGGATCCGTAGACATAAAGTTTGACGACTTTAGAGACCGTAGACATTGGCACGCATTTCGGTGCAAAACGGGTCTAACGGCGGACATCGTTTTGATCCGAAATTATGATTTTGCCCCTGTTCGAGAATTAGACTTTTGGACAGGTATTTCCTAGGTATATCACTTATTCCGAGTACGTTCTTGATGTTTGTTTCAGCATCCGAAGTTGTTTGGAGATTGTGACATTTCTGTTGCTGACATTGTGATTCTTGGACTTGCCACCTTCGCACAACCAGGCAAGATACCTTACCACTTTACTCTGTAATTGTTATATTCTTATTTTTAGTTTTTATTTTCAGCATTTCTTATTTGTTGATTTTATAAAACTGTGCGTCCAAGTCACACTTGGGTGCAAGCGACTCTATCGGTCGTTTTCTCGCTTTTATTTTTCTTACATTAACTTAGCCTAGTGACCACCCATTATTGAGGAGGTATTGGTATATCTCATACGGCCTTGACACTTGCTTTACCACGTGTTATGAGTCACATATAGGACACGTACCCGCGTAGTCGGCTGGCTACCGATACGTATGGAGCGTGCGACGGATAGGAGTAACTGCCAATAGAATTGTATATTAGAAGACTTGGCGGTTACTAGAGGTACATATCAGTCATGGAGATGATGATACTAGGCATTGGATAGGGAGATCAGTACCTGACGTATGGGCTTTGATTACACTTCCCCTGTAACCCGGAAGCTCCGCTGGAGATACGGGTATGATTATCCTCTCAGGTTGGCCACTGACGTTCTTGAACGTTATGCGCTTGGTCACTGGTGCCCAAGTGGGAACTATACCGGATCCTATATTCAGCCAGGACTCATGCGTCGAAGGATTGTTTCTCAATTGCATATTCACAGTAGACTGGTCAGGAACCCGATTACATGCATCCTTTCTTTTCTACAATATTATCACAGTTTATATGGCATGGTATTTTTTTGTATCTTGCTACGTTCCTCTGAGGACCTGGTTATCTCTCCAGGATTAGACGACTTCCCGCAGGAGTACAGAGCGGTACTGGATCCATCCTACATTGATGATGAGGCATCTCCTGCTGACTTCTAGCTTATTAATTTCCTTGAGACATTTTTACATCTCTTTACTTTCTACTTTGCGAAGGTTGGACTTCGATCATTGTGACTATTTATCATAGTTGTTTGGAGTGAGAATGACCACCCGGCTATCTCTTTGATGCACATATTATTTATTGGACTCTTATTTATTATGTGCTGAGCTGTGATGAGATTAGATACTTATATTCTAGCCTGTGACTATATTATATATATACAGCTTATGTACGTATACGAGGATTCCATATATTAGAGTATTCTCCATATATGTGCAGTTGGCATGTTGCGTACTTGGTCCTAAGTATTTTGGGACTGGAACGTTACAGATGCGACCGATAAGGAATACTAGGATGCGGTGCAATGCTTGTGTCTACCACCAGGTTGGCTCAAAAGTGCAAGCTTCGCTCCCTCAATACTCGTATGCTCTCAAGGGATTGTGAGGAGAGTAAAGGAGTGAGAGAAATGAATGAAAGCCTCGGCTCTTGGTTCCTTCTCTTTTACCAAGAGAAGAAAGAAAGAAATGAGAGAGGGGAGATAGATATATAACTCTCCAGGATCGATAATGGTCATTGGATAAAAAATCCAACATCTTACAATGTGAGACTCGTCTCACAGTATCGGTATTTATATACGGATACGTATTTTACAGTATATTTCGTATTTTTTGGTTTTCAGAACACTTTAAATTTTTCTCAACTTATAGATTTTCTCCTTGACTATCATACCGCCAGTATACCGGTGTATACCGACGGCATACCGCCCGAGCACATTTTAGATATTTTCGATTTCAGATATTTTCATGAATAGTGTTTTCGATATTTTCTTGAATAGTGTTTTAAATATTTTGATGAGTAGTATTTAGATATTTTCGTGAATAGTGCAGATGCACCCTTTTACCCAATGGATATTTGGTTTTGTTTGAATGGCCATGATTGACTTAGATTTTGACATGGATCACCATCCAATGGTCAAAATTAATTTTTCCTTCTATATATACCATTTCACTTTCTCTCTCCTCTCTCTCTTTTCATTATTTCACTCTCTCTTCATTTCTTCTTCTCTTCTCTCCCCTTTGGAGCTTGCCAAGAGCTTGGCCTTGAGGCTTGGATGTGGTGTCTAAACCCCCTAGGAGGAGGAGTAGAAGATTAGGCTTGGAGCTTAACCTAGGCAAGTACATCTTGCCAAATTCATGAACAATATTGTTTTGTTGTTATTTTTGTTTTTCTTGGTATTAAATGCTTAGAATTGTTCTAAACTCATTTTGTTAAGAATGTTTTTCTTGTGATTCTCGTCTATATGCATGTTTCTAAATTTGGTTAGAACTAGGATTTGATTTTCTATTAAAATCCAATATTGACTTAGTAGAAAACTCGGTATCAAGAGTGATGTTGGTGTTACTGTAACGCCCCAGAACCAGAATACTGGGGAGCAAGGGCATACATAGCCAGCTACGTATATTGAAATAGAATCTACCTCGTTATACGGTTATGACTGTCTAGATATATGAGGGTTTAACTACAAGCCATCAGTCTCTTATGATCATGAACAAGCCTATTGTCTCAATCTCGTGCAAGAAATAGCAGTTACAAGATTTTAGAGCATCAAATATACAATAGTAAGGCGTCCCATACTGTTTGCAAAAAACAAAAAGTTTATTCCAAACTTGAAAAAAAGAATAGTACAAAGTACAATAAATTCTGGAAAAGTACAACTGTAGGAATCTGATCAGAAGACGATCACTTTATCTCTTGGATTATGTGAACTTGAAGACTGTAGCCTCTGGAGATGCATCAGCAATTTTGCAAGAGTTCTTGATCTCTGTGCATATGTATCTGATGATTTCACAATAATTGGAAACTCTATTTATAGAGTTCAAGAAATAACTGTTTTAGCAGTTATTCTGATGTGTGCAAGGCTGGATTGCACCACATTGGGTTGCGCCAACCTCCTGTTGCGCCAACTTTCATTCAGTTGTTAAGTCGTGTACTAACTGTATTTAGATGCGTGGCATCATGTGATTGAGATGTGCATGGTCGTGTATAGGATAGTAGACACGGCTTGAGAGATTAGTAGCATGTGCGCCACGTCATCCTGCTTTAGAATGTAAGTTGTCTCAATTTTATCAGGTTGCGCGAGCTTCGATCAACTGCGCCTGATTGAGCCGCGCCTAGACACGTAGCAGCTTTTGAGCAGAAGTCATTCAGATTGTGTCTAGGCGTAACTAAAAATTTTGTCTGGATTGCGCCTAGACGCAACTTACGAAGCGTACATGACAGCTGTCAACCAACTCTCCTTGAGCGGCACGATTCACGGGATTCAAAGAGATTTTCCTCGTTCACTGTGTTTGTCAGTTGTCAATGTTGTCAGGTAATGATGGCCATTAAGTGTCAGACGCCACGTAGATTTTGGCACAACAAGACTGGGTGCAGTCTGATATGTGGCGCAACCTGTTCTGCGGCACAGTCTGTTCTCTGAGCTTCATATCAGTGGTGTAACTTGATTTTTGGGGCACAACTTGATCACTGATTAGTATGTTCAGGGCGCAACTTGATTTTCAGGCCCTACAAGACCCCCTTCAAAGTTTTCGAAACTTAAAAATGTTTCAAAGTTTTGAAATACTTTGAATTTATAAAAATTTTGACTGAGTCAAGTTGCGCCAGTTAATGCTCGGTCATTACAATTAAATTTCTTTCTTAAAAATACTCAATCTTCTCTTCGTCTTTCCGAGTTTCATTGATGATTTTCAGTTTCCCATGAGGATTACGAAGAGTCAATTTGTTGATATATATGTAGTAGTTGATCTTTGTGCTTTATTCTTCACTTCTGTTCTTCAATGGCCCCCAAGAAGGAAGAGATGGAGATAAATGCTGACACCACGATCAAGTTCCCTGAAGCGGGACATGATGTCATGCCGTCAACTTATTTATTGGAGGCTGACCCGACATTGAGGACGGTAAAATTTTTTAGACTGTTTCGATTTAAACCCGACAGTCTTCAGTCGTTCGAGTGGTGGGCCATCCTCTGAAGAGCACAGCGATTCGGAAGGATTCCTTAATCTGATGCATCGCTCGGGGATCCGCAACATACAGGAATTGGACGTCGCCCTTCGTCAGCCTGATGAAGGCAAGAACAAGAAATAATGTTTGGACGTGCCAAAAAAAATTCTATTCTCTTTTCTTGTGTCTTTGTCTGTAGGGGTCCACCCATCTTTATGCAAATGAAATCTAAAATTTCTGATATATTGTGTGGCTGTGACTTCGAATGGCGCACGTGGACGCATTCTTTTGACTAATTCTTTGTTTACTGTTTCTTCTGAGGGACATGGCAGTCGTCACACGGTTTTAGGCGCCCATTTTTAATTCTTTCCCAAAATAGGCTCTTAGAATGATGTACCCGTCTTCATCTTTCCTTCTTTAAAAAGGACAACCAAAAACAAAAGAGTCATTCATACTTTCTCAAAATAAATGGCTTCTCACAAGGTCTTACTATTCATTAGTTCACTTGCGCCACTTCATCCCAATGTTATTCGTTTGCATGCTGTGTCTTCAAAAGTTGGTAAGTCTCAACAAAGAACCAATAATTTTCTTATATGAGCATTTTTTTTGTGCCACTTTTGAAGATAAGCACTGACTTGCATGTTGTAGATACTGTCGATATGCACTAACTATAGGCGCAAACCGTGGTCCAGTGTTTAGCTTCGATCAGAGGCGCGTATTACTGACATACGCTAGTTTGATCGACTTGTACTGAAGAGATATGCGTCTGTTAATCGGCACGCATTTCTGATATGCGCCTGTTTGATCAGTACGCAGTGCTGATGTGCGCCTGTTGGTAGGCGCACACTGCTGGTATGCGCCTGTTGATAGGCGCACATTGCTGATATGCGCCTGTTGATAGGCGTATACTGCTGGTTTGTGCCTGTCGATAAGCGCGCATTGTTGATATGCGTCTGTTGATAGGCGCACACTGCTGGTTTGTGCCTGTCGATAAGCGCATATTGTTGATATGCGTCTGTTGATAGGCGCACACTGCTGGTATGCGCCTGTTGATAGGCGTACACTGTTTGATAGATTCTGTTAACTTTTCCTATTTTGTTAATATTTGCAGGGATTCGGCTAGCAAGCTTCTTCAGGATTGGCATTGGTGATTTGGATGTTGCAGAGGGCATTCTTCTGACACTCACATCAGACAGCTTATGTGGTTCTGACACTCAAATCAGACAGCTCATAACTCTTCATGTTTAAGAAGGGTCTTCCTTATATGGTAGGAAGAGCCTATATACATGAGAGTTGGATGGTGGAGACGCAGAACTAGGAATTGTATCACAAGGGTGATTACGTTCCTAGTTCCCCTGGTGGGTCATCTTATCTCCACCAGTTGTATTGACAGCAGCTCATCTTTGGGCTGCTGCACTCTGGGGTTCTTCTCTCGTCTTTCTGAGAGAGAAGACCAGAGTTGATTCCATTGTCTGGCTCGCAGCTTCGAGTCAAAACGACAAGGAATCGACATAAATAAGAAGATCCAAAGATGTAATAGACCTTCATTATCAATGGAAAGATCCAAAAATGTAATAGACCTTCATTAGAATAAAAATCAGAGATGTAATAGATTTTCATCAAGATGTATCTATGCTTTTTAAAGAAGGAATAAAGAAATGATTGTCTCATTATTCTCTTTTTTATAATTCAATTTTGATATGCTGACATAGATAACAGAATGCGAAGAGAATGCGAATGTGTCAAGTTGTTTGACGTGGCTATTTGGAATTCAGAGGCATGGATTCTCATTATATATGATAAATGAATGAGTAATCAGTCACTTCGATTTTTAAGGGAGAGACATTGAATGAATGAATGGTCGTTCAAACTCTCGAGGAAAAGAATAAATGAGTGAATAGTCACGTCAGTTTCAAAGAAGGGACAATGAATGGTCAGTTATAAATGAATGAACAGTTATAAATGAACGAACAGTTGCGATTCTTTCCAAAAGTTGCATCAGTTCTCGAGACTGATTATCTATTTGTTTTGCCTATAAATAGAACAAAACTTTTGTAGATATTGACAATCTCTTTCCCTTCTGTACGAAAATGTCTTCCAAAGATTTACTTACTCCGAAGATCGAAGAAGAAACCGAGACGCCCCCTACTGAGCCTCCCGTGCCTTCTCGAAAAGAAAGGGGCGAAGGCTCAACTGTTCCTCCTGCACCAGGACAGGATTTGATCTCCAAGTTAGTGGAACCTGGGAAGACTGTCGAAGAAGAGGCATTGAGGATGGCTGTTTGTAAGTTTTTTGTGAGTTCAGGCAAAGAGGCATTTGAACAATTGGCAAATTATATATTTAATCATGAAGGATCGGGGCCCCCTCCCCGTCCTTAATATCATGTAATTCCATTCTGCCTTCGAATGAAATAAACTTTTATATACATCATGTCTTTGGAATATTTTGCTTTTATACATAATATTTCTTGAGAAATTTGCCATTGATAAGCATCATAGCAACTCTGCCCTCCATATCTGTTAATTGATAGGCTCCATTGGAGAAGACTTTATTTACCACATACGGTCCTTCCCACTTTGCCTCGAACTTGCCTTTGCTCATATGTGTCATATGTAGAACCCTAGAGGGGGGGTGAATAGGGAAATAAAATATAAACTACAACAATTGATGCAATAAAGGCAATTTAAAGAAAAGAGTAGAAAGATCAAACGCAAATGCAAGGATGTATCCTGGTATCCTCTTTTGAGGCAATCCAGTCCCGGAACTCTCTCCGGCTTTAATCCACTATTATCCAAATAGTACACACGAGTTTGGATCCGAAGAACTCGCCAACTTCAACACGAGTTTGGATCCGAAGACTCGCCAACTTCTACACACGAGTTTTCTTACGAAGGCTCGCCAACTTCAAACAACAGAGAATGAAAGCTTGTTGATCTTCTAACACTTGAAGATCGAAAGTGTACAACTCTTTAATACTCTAGCACTTAGAGAGATGATGACAATGAAAAGCTTTGGAGAGTATTAATGGTGGAGCTCTTGGTTGTTGGAAAATTTATGAAGGAGTTGGTAAAAAAGCTCAAGAGAGAGAGAGCTTCCTTTTATAAGAAAACCAAGAGTGGGTGGCATTTAATGCTTCTGAATGTACGCAGACCGGCATGCCGTCGGTATGCCGCGGCATACCGTCGGTATGCCGCGGCATACCGTCGGTATGCCGTCCAAATAGTAACGGTCATATTTATGACCGTTCAAGAGCATTAAATGCGGCCATTAATGCATGTCAGATCAAATCGAAAACTGAGTATTCAAAATTCGGTATACCGCCGGTATGCCGGAGCATACCGTCGGTATGCCGACAGAAGTCACAGAAAGTTTTAGAGCTGCTAGAAACGGCATGCCGCCGGTATGCTGTAGCGTACCGTCGGTATGCCGACAAAAAATCACAGCAACTATTGTGTTGCTAAAAACGGCATGCCGTCGGTATGCCGCAGCATGCCGTCGGTATGCCGACATTTCGAGACAGCAACTTTCTGGAGTCCAAAAAGCGGTATGCCGCCGGTATGCCGAAGCATACCGTCGGTATGCCGCTTTTTGTCACAGAAACTTTTCTGGACGCGAAAACGGTATACCGCCGGTATGCCGGAGCATACCGCCGGTATGCCGCTTTTTGTCACAGAAACTTTTCTGGACGCGAAAACGGTATACCGCCGGTATGCCGTTCTGAATGACTTGATTTTCGATTTATGCTTTAAGTTATCATCCATCCTTTAGTGATTACAGAAATACCTAGACCAGTACAGACTCGAAGACACTAAGCAGGAAGACGCCGACTTTATGCAGGGAAAGCCGGTGACTGCTACAGTCTTCAAGAAGGAGGAAGCCCTTGATCTTCTGAGAAAAAATGAATCTGAAGAACAGAAGACTAAACTACGAAGAAGCTGTTAATTACTCAAAATAAAATGTGCCAACAAACTCCCCCATTTTGATAATTGACAAAATAGAGAGATAGCAACTTCAGGGAGTATCTCCCCCGTAGGTAGACAGCTCCCCCTCAATACGATTTCTCCCCCTTTGTCACTTAGTCAAAAATGGGGATAACTAAAGGAGGCAGTGCATAAAAAAAACGAGAGTATAGATAAAAGCATGCAGGAATATATTGAAGTAAGAACGATAATACATGCTTGACCCATACATAGCAATAAGATAAAAGACTCTCCATCATGAGAGTCGGACATCAAAGACAACCATAGATAATGTCCCCGAAGGACAGCAAACACTGAAAACAACCATAAACCGGTCCCCGAAGGACCACTAAAGACAACAAACAGAAAACACACATAAAAAAAAGAACCACTAAAACATCGTAACCATCACCAAAGGAAACCCATCCCTAATCCTCTGCCGGATCATCATCACCATCATCATCCTGAGCCTGCTGGAGGGCGCCAAAAGGATCAATGCCGTCCGGGTACATAAATCCATAGGCATTGGGGTCAGAGAAACGCGGGGCCGTGTATATGGGATCCTGAAGATTAAGATCCAGAAAGGCATCCCGGTCTTGCAGAGTGCGCTGGATGAAGTAGCCCTGATCGTGGAAGCGAGACTGGATGAGGGCGCCAAGTCCACGAGTGTGGGTCCGCATCTGCTCCTCCGCCTGGGCCATCCTCAGATCAAAGTGGTGCTGAGTAAGTGGCATATAGCGGCCCGTAGATGGAGGGGTAGATGCAGGGGCAGCATGAGTGGAACCCGGTTGCTCTTGGGAAGAGGAAGCACGGGAAGAAGAGGCGCCAGCTAGGGTACGGGAAACAGCAAGAAATGAGGGGACCCCATCCGAGGAGCAGAGAGACAAGTCAACTTGTTTGGCCTCCATAAGCAAGGTGATGAAAGAGCCATAGTAGAGGTTCTGCTTCCCGGAAGGCAAGGTACGCCGGAATTGCAAAAGCAGAGTCTTTGGGAAGGAAAAACGCTTCCGGGCATAGAGATGATACATGAGGACAAGAGCATCACCGGTGATTGCGTCATAGTTCCCGCCCTTTGGGAACAGAGTGTGGCACACGATACGATGGAGTTCGTAGTAGAATGGCTCCAGCTGGGCTGAGAGGGCCGGAATGGCAGGAGGGTTGGGACCCTTACAGATGATACGGCAGAAGTCGTCGAAAGGAGACGCCGCCGATGAGGTGAGAGCACCCAAAAGATGTAACGCATCCCCTCTGTCCGGGACGCCCAAGATGGCCCCCACTTCCTTGGATGTGAGACGGAAGTGGCAGTCATTGACCATGGATTGGATGGCGGTAGGGTCGTCGTCATCCCCTCGTATGTTGCAGTAGAAAAGGCGGACAGCAGCAGAGTAGACAAGAATTTGCCGCCGAAGAAGGGAGGAGAGACCGGCATCGTCAAACAATGGGACGTGACCGGGGAAGAGGTTCCAGTTGATAGCCCGTCCTTTGAACACGTTCTGGTTGACGAAGTGCTGGAACCAAAGCTCAGCCGCCAAAGCGTTGGAGAAAACGCGTTGGTCAAAGCCGGAGGGTAGCGCCACCGGGACGAAAGGGTTGAAAGAGGAGGAAGAGGATCGGGGGCGCTTAGGGTTGGCCATGAAGAAGGATTTTGGGCTTTGGTGTGAGAGGAAGAAGTAGTAGTGGAGAAGAAGGAAGAAGGAGGGTTTTTAAGGAAGAGGGGGAATATGAAGAGTTGAGTTTGAAAAAGGGTGGGGAGGAGGAAACGGTTAAAGAGGAAGGGTGATGGAGTAGTTGAAAGGGTGATGGGGTGAATTGATGTGTGGAGTAAAAAGAGGAGAGAAAAGGGGAAGGTGATAAGAAGGGTAATTAAGAGGAGGGGAGTTGAGGAGATGGGTAGTTAATGAGGGATTTGATGGAAGAGAGGGAATAAAGGTAGGATGGAAGGAATAAAGATAAAAGAGTGGGCCCGCATATTAGTTCAGGATTCAAGTCCGCCGCCATCCGGCATGCCGGCGGTATTCCGACGTGTACCGACGGTATGCCGAAAAATCGAAACAGAACCAAATTCTGCTTCGAAAAACGGCATGCCGCCGGTATACCGCAGTATACCGTCGGTGTGCCGGACAAAAAGAAAGGTTATGGCTCAAAGGATAAAATGCCTAGTTCACGGCAAAGGAAAGAGAAGCGGTCTTCCGGGAGAGGCTTAGTGAAGATATCGGCTAATTGATAAGTAGTATCAATAAATTCAAGACGAATATCTCCTTTTTGCTGATGGTCACGAAGAAAATGGTGTCTAATTTCTATGTGCTTCGTGCGTGAGTGACAAATCGGGTTTTTCGTGAGATTGATAGAGCTAGTGTTATCACATTTAATAGAGGTACAAGAATGAGAAATACCATAATCTAAAAGTGTTTGTGACATCCAAAGAATTTGTGCACAACAACAACCAGCCGCAATATATTCTGCCTCAGTGGTGGAAAGAGCAACAGAGTTTTGCTTCTTACTAAACCACGATACCAAGGACTTCCCGAGGAATTGACATGTGCCACTAGTGCTTTTTCGGTCAATCTTGCATCCGGCAAAATCCGCATCCGAAAAGCCGTGAAGCTCAAAGGATGAGGATTTCGGATACCAAAGACCCATGTTAATGGTGCCTTTGAGATAACAAAAAATGCGCTTAACGGCACTCAAATATGATTCCTTTGGATTGGCTTGATATCGTGCACACAAGCAAACACTAAACATGATATCCGGACGGCTAGCCGTTAAATAAAGTAAGCTACCGATCATACCTCTATACTTACGAATGTCGACCGATGTGCCATCTTCATCATTGTCAAGCTTGGTCGTTGTAGCCATAGGGGTCCTCATTGATTTGGATGAGTCAAGGTCGAAACGCTTGAGGAGGTCCTTTGTATATTTTGCTTGATTGATGAAGGTTCCTTTAGGCCCTTGTTTGATTTGTAACCCCAAGAAGAAGGAGAGTTCACCCATCATACTCATTTCAAACTCTTCCTGCATAACTTTGGCAAATTCTACACAAAGAGTGTTGTTAGTAGAACCAAAAATAATATCATCAACATAAATTTGAACCAATAAGAGAGTCCCATCATGTGATTTAATAAAAAGTGTAGTGTCAACTTTTCCCTTTGAAAAATTATGAGAGACAAGAAAAGAGCTAAGACGCTCATACCAAGCACGAGAAGCTTGTTTGAGGCCATAAAGGGCTTTATGGAGTTTGAAAACGTGGTTAGGAAATTGAAAATCTTCAAAACCGGGAGGTTGTTTAACATAAACTTCCTCCTTAATAATACCATTAAGAAAAGCACTCTTAACATCCATTTGAAATAGCTTAAAGTCATTAAAACAAACAAATGCACAAAGCATACAAATGGATTCAAGTCGTGCAACCGGAGCATAGGTTTCGTCGTAGCCAATGCCTTCCTCTTGGTTATAGCCTTGAGCAACCAATCGGGCTTTGTTACGAGTCACTAACCCATCTTCATTTAGCTTGTTGCGAAACACCCATTTAGTTCCAATAATGGGATGATTGCTAGGTTTTGGAACAAGTTCCCAAACCTTGCTTCGCTCAAATTGATTAAGCTCCTCTTGCATAGCTATCATCCAAAATTCATCAAGAAAAGCATCATTAACATTTTTAGGCTCTATTTGAGAGATAAAAGCCACATTGGCACAAAGATCACGTGTGGCGGATCT
The DNA here is from genome assembly GCA_029216955.1 of Iris pallida. Lineage (NCBI taxonomy): Eukaryota > Viridiplantae > Streptophyta > Magnoliopsida > Asparagales > Iridaceae > Iris > Iris pallida. The sequence goes on from JANAVB010027195.1 coordinate 5,527,333, forward strand.
TGTACTAACACTTGAGGAAGGATCCCCAATGATAAGCTCCTTAGGATGATTGGTGACAAATCTCCATTCTCTTGGGAGATCCTTTAGAGGAGGCTCGAGAGGAGGAGACTCTTTTGATGGGGTCACAACTTCATTGTTAGATGAAGAAGGACGATCCTCAATAGAGGAGTTCTCCAATCCAAACGAGATGTCATCAATATCCTCGGAAGAGGAGAATGTAGAAGAGTTGAGCTCATTAAAAGAGACATTGATTGACTCTTCGACAACAAGACTTCTTTTATTAAAAACACGAAAACCTTTGCTATGAGTAGAGTATCCAAGGAATATTCCTTCATAGGCTTTTTCTTCAAACTTGCCTAGGTTATCCTTGGTATTCAAAATAAAACAATTGCAACCAAAAACCTTGAAATATTCAATAGAAGGAATTTTGTTAAACCAAAGCTCATAAGGAGTCTTCTTAGTAATAGGTCTAATTAAGACCCTATTAATAACATGACACGCCGTATTAACGGCTTCCGCCCAAAAATATTGGGGGAGCTTGTATTGGTTTAACATGACCCGGGCCATATCGCCAAGGGTTCTATTCTTTCTCTCCACAACACCATTTTGTTGAGGAGTACGGGGACAAGCAAAATCATGTCCAAAACCATTCTTTTCACAAAAACTTTTGAAATCAACATTATCAAATTCACCTCCATGATCACTCCTAATTTTGTTAATGGAAAAACCTTTCTCATTTTGAATACGTTTACAAAAAGCAACAAATTCACGAAAGGTATCACTTTTGCAAGCAAGAAAAATAACCCAAGTAAATCTCGAAAAATCATCAACTAAAACAAAAGCATAAAGTTTGCCACCAAGACTAGCTACTCTACTAGGCCCAAAGAGATCCATATGAATAAGTTGGAGGGGTCTAGAGGTACTCACAGAGTTGATGGATTTGAAGGATGACTTGGTCAACTTACTTTTCTCGCATTCTTCACATACCATATCCTTTTTGAAAGGGATGCTAGGAAGTCCTCGTACAAGCTTCTTGGAGGCGAGGCGAGAGATGGTATCCATGTTGGCGTGTCCAAGCCTCATGTGCCAAAGCCAACTCTCATCGTTCTTTGCAACTAGGCACCTGTCATTGTTAGTACCTTCAACAAGATAAAGAACATAAATATTGTTTTCTCTAATGCCTTCATACACAATAGTTCCATTGGAGCTATCGGTAATGTAGCATTTGAGTTTAACAAACTTGATATCATAACCATTATCGGTAAGGTGGCTAATACTTAAAAGATTATGCTTGAGATTAGTAACAAGACAAACATTATTAATACAAGGGTAAGGAGGAGAACCGATATTACCATTTCCAATAATATAACCTTTAAGATTGTTACCGAAGGAGACGTGTCCTTCTTTCTTCATCGATAGCGTTGTAAAAAGTGAAGCATCACCGGTCATGTGCCGTGAACAACCGCTATCGAGAATCCATTTGCTTCTAGCATGAGAAGGATTCGTCACCTACAACATAAGTTGAAGATGAACATTTTGGTACCCATGATCTTATGGGTCCATGAGTGTTAGTCTTAGGAACCCACTTAAGAACTCTCATGTCAACTTGTTTTCTTGTATAACAAAAGTTAGAAGTGTGACCTACCAAACCACAATAATTGCACATCAAGGAAGATTTAGAAGAAGAAGTGTGAGTGTTGTGCATGTGTGAGTTACTAATGTGAGAAGTTCTACCATGAGTGTTATGATGATAGTAAAAAGCATGATGAGAGGTGTTCTTCTTGACAAAGGGTCCTTTTCTTGTGTTAGAAAAGGAGTTGTGTGTAGTGTTCATGTAATGATTGTGCCTAGCATTGTGATGAGTGTGAGGGTGTCTTGGAGCATGCATGTGAGTGGTATTCTTATTACCTAAATTCTTACTTCGTGTAAGAAGATCATTATACTTAATAGAGGTAGAATATTCTCTTCTATTAGCATCTTGACATTTGCGCATGGCAAATTCATAGGAGCTTCTCATGGATTGAATCTCATCATCCTTTTTCTTGATGGTGTCAAGAGATTCTTGAAATTTGAGTCGCAAAGACTCCATTTCATCCGTGTCGGAAATAGGAGATTTTCCCTTCACATCAATGATGATGTTTGAGAGCCTCTCTACTTCAAGTTGAAGAGCCTCAACCTCCTTGAGAGATTTCTTGTATTTATTCCGAACACCTTTGTGTTCTTCATGTAATTCAAGAATAGCTTTCTCCAAATCATCATAGGTAAGAGTGTTTAAAGAGAAATCATCAAGTACCTCATCGGTTGCCATGAGACAGACGTTGGCATTGTGTTTGCACTCCTTGTCGTTGTCGGAGTCGCTTGCGTCGCTTTCACACCAAATGCTAGTGTTGGCGAACTTTCTAGAGGATGAGCTTCCCTTGCTAGGTTTCTCGTACTTGCTTGAGTCTTTTCGTATCATCGGACAATCCCTCTTGATGTGTCCGGATCTTCTGCATTGATAGCATGCCGGGTCTTCTTCATTGTCCCGTCTAGAGCGGTTGGCCTTGTTGAACTTTAAGAACTTCCGGAAGTGCTTAGCTGTGAGAGCTATTTCTTCATCGTCATCCGACTCATTGTCGTCGGAGCTATCCTTGGAGTAGGACCTTGAAGCTTTGAGAGCGAGAGTCTTCTCCTTTTCTTTGGTCTTCTCCTTCTTCTTCTCTTGAATGGAGGATTCCTCTTGATCCTTCATGTCGAGCTCGTGAGTCATTAGCTTACCCATGAGGGTCTCTAGGTTCATGACGGTTAGATCGTTCCCCTCAATGATTGCGGTAGCTTTAGGACTCCAAGCTTTCGTCAATCCTCTAAGAATTTTCCTTATCTTTTCATGAGCGGGATATTCCTTTCCAAGAGAAGAGAGAGGGTTAATAATGTCACCAAAACGAGTAAACATGCAAGCAATAGATTCATCATGCTTCATTTTAAAAGACTCATATTCTTGCGTGAGTCTACTAATCTTGGATTCCTTCACTTGTGAAGTTCCCTCGTGAGTGACTTCAAGTAACTTCCAAATCTCATTGGAAGTCTTGCAAGTAGAGATCCGATTGAATTCACTACTGTCAAGGGCACAGTAAAGAGCATTCATTGCCTTGGCATCTCGACAAGCAAGCTTCTTAATGTTTTCGGCAAGTGTTTCCCGAAGGGTGTCAGAAGCAATATCCTCAATAGCTCTGGAAGGAGTAGGAAGGCCATTTATCACGTAATCCCATAAGTCGAAATCTATGGACTTGAGATAAATGCCCATCCTAATCTTCCAGTAGTTATAGTTGGTACCATCAAATAGGGGAGGCCTATTTGTGGAGTGTCCCTCATTGTGAAACGTGTTGACGCTAGGGTTAGAGGCCATGGATCACTCAAGGAAGTAAATCCAAATCAAGAGAACAAAGCTCTGATACCAATTGTAGAACCCTAGAGGGGGGGTGAATAGGGAAATAAAATATAAACTACAACAATTAATGCAATAAAGGCAATTTAAAGAAAAGAGTAGAAAGATCAAACGCAAACGTAAGGATGTATCCTGGTATCCTCTTTTGAGGCAATCCAGTCCCGGAACTCTCTCCGGCTTTAATCCACTATTATCCAAATAGTACACACGAGTTTGGATCCGAAGAACTCGCCAACTTCAACACGAGTTTGGATCCGAAGACTCGCCAACTTCTACACACGAGTTTTCTTACGAAGGCTCGCCAACTTCAAACAACAGAGAATGAAAGCTTGTTGATCTTCTAACACTTGAAGATCGAAAGTGTACAACTCTTTAATACTCTAGCACTTAGGGAGAGGATGACAATGAAAAGCTTTGGAGAGTATTAATGGTGGAGCTCTTGGTTGTTGGAAAATTTATGAAGGAGTTGGTAAAAAAGCTCAAGAGAGAGAGAGCTTCCTTTTATAAGAAAACCAAGAGTGGGTGGCATTTAATGCTTCTGAATGTACGCAGACCGGCATGCCGTCGGTATGCCGCGGCATACCGCCGGTATGCCGTCCAAATAGTAACGGTCATATTTATGACCGTTCAAGAGCATTAAATGCGGCCATTAATGCATGTCAGATCAAATCGAAAACTGAGTATTCAAAATTCGGTATACCGCCGGTATGCCGGAGCATACCGCCGGTATGCCGACAGAAGTCACAGAAAGTTTTAGAGCTGCTAGAAACGGCATGCCGCCGGTATGCTGTAGCGTACCGTCGGTATGCCGACAAAAAATTACAGCAACTATTGTGTTGCTAAAAACGGCATGCCGCCGGTATGCCGCAGCATGCCGTCGGTATGCCGACATTTCGAGACAGCAACTTTCTGGAGTCCAAAAAGCGGTACGCCGCCGATATGCCGAAGCATACCGTCGGTATGCCGCTTTTTGTCACAGAAACTTTTCTGGACGCGAAAACGGTATACCGTCGGTATGCCGGAGCATACCGTCGGTATGCCGCTTTTTGTCACAGAAACTTTTCTGGACGCGAAAACGGTATACCGCCGGTATGCCGGAGCATACCGCCGGTATGCCGTTCTGAATGACTTGATTTTCGATTTATGCTTTAAGTTATCATCCATCCTTTAGTGATTACAGAAATACCTAGACCAGTACAGACTCGAAGACACTAAGCAGGAAGACGCCGACTTTATGCAGGGAACGCCGGTGACTGCTACAGTCTTCAAGAAGGAGGAAGCCCTTGATCTTCTGAGAAAAAATTAATCTGAAGAACAGAAGACTAAACTACGAAGAAGCTGTTAATTCCTCAAAATAAAATGTGCCAATATCATAGTCATAGGACGTTTGACTGTAAAAACCAACTCGCCTTCTTGAAATGTCCGCTCTCTAACTTTGCGATTGAAAGCTTTTGAGATCTGGGCCTGATAAAGTTCAATGTGCTGTTGAGCCAGTAACCTTTTTTCGTCGATTGCCTCCAATTCTTGAAGCCGAAGACGATCATTATTTTATGTAGTAAGTTCGTTAGCAATGGCAATTCTCAATGATGGAATTTGAATTTCTAAAGGCAGAACAGCTTCACACCCATATACTAAAAAAAAAGGTGTACAGCCTGTAGGATTACGGACAGTAGTACGATATGCCCATAGACATTCTCTAAGTTTATCACTCCAATTACGTTTGTTAATAGAGACAAAAATTTTAAGGAGTTTGATAATGGTCTTGTTGAATGCTTCAGCCAACCCGTTAGCCGCAGGATTATAGGCCGTAGAGGCAATATTATTGATTCTGTTGTCATCACAGAACCTATTAAACTTTTGGCTGATGAATTGCGGCCCATTATCATGGATGATTCGGCGAAGGACACCAAATCTATATATCACATGATGTTTGATGAAGTTGATGACACTACTCATTTTAACTTCAGCCAAAGGTATAGCTTCTGCCCACTTGGAGAAATAATCGGTTATAGCTAAGATGAACCGATGTCCTTTAGATGAAGGAGAATTGATAGGGCCAATTATATCCATGCCCCAAGCTTCAAAAGGCCATGAGGCAGCAGTCGGATGAAGTAATTTCGATGGTTGGTGAATAAAATCTGCATGAATTTGACATGCACGGCATTTTCTTGCATAGTCAATAGCGTCTGATACCATAGAGGGCCAGTAGTAGCCCATACGTCGAATACGATCCTGTAGTTTAGGACCAGGCTGATGTGCTCTACAAACACCATCATGAGCTTCATGTAATATCTGCTTTGCTTCATCACCAGCGAGATACATCAAGAGTAATCTATCAAAAGTTCTTCGATAGAGTGTTTTAGTAGTATGATTATAATAGAATCGAAGCGATCGACGACGGATACTTGTAGCTTCCTTAGAATCTTTTGGCAAGATGTCATGTACTGCAAAATTAATGAAATGTGCTCTTCAGTCCTCGCAAGTGACATTGACTTTAGTTAGATTGCTGAATTTAATGTTGTGGTTGTTTTCAACACAGAATAGTTTTCTATTAGAGATAACAACCATCTGTTGTCTTTTGACTGGAACTACCAATACCGCAGCTAGGTTAGCTAAGGCACCAGCTTCTGTATTTCATGCACGACGTACATGTTCGATGAAGAATCATTTGAATGAAGAAGCTATCTTGGTTGCTGCTTCATGGTATAGTACTAGATCTTGATGTCGGACTTCATATATGCCTCTAACCTGATTAACAATCAGCTCAGAGTCGCCATATACTTCGAGATATTCGATATCCAATTGTTTGGCTAATTGGAGTCCAATGAGCAAGGTATTGTATTCTGCCACATTGTTAGAGCACGATTCGTCTAAAAAATAAGCCCTTTGAATAGTTAATCCATCGGGTGAAACGACAATAATTCCCACTCCAGCCACAAGGGTACCACCAGGTTCAATTCTAGAAGCTCCATCAAAGAACAACCTCCAGGTAGGAAATTCTTCTGAGATCATATTTGATTCTAATGTTTCGTCCGGAATCTCATCATAGAGTTTAGATGTCTCAGGGACAGGATGAGCTGCTAAGAAGTCGACAAGTGCTTGGCCTTTCACAGACTTTTGAGGAACATAAACCATATCATATTGTGCTAGTAATATGGTCCATGTGGCAAGCCTAGAATTGAGTGTACTTGGCTTCTTCATTAAGACTCGAAGAGGATTGACTCGGGATATGACATGAATAGTTTGGCCTATGATGTAATGTCTTATCTTCTGAACAACAAACATTAAGGCTAAACTTTCTTTCTCTACCGGACTATAACGATGTTCAGCTCCAATCATCGTTCGGCTAAGATAGTAGATAGCTTGCTCATGACCTTCCTTGTTCTTTTGAGCCAGCAAAGCTCCCAACGAATGATCCATTGCCCGGACATATATTAAGAAAGGTATTCCTGAGATCGGTGGTACAAGAACCGGTGGACTCATTAAATACCGCTTTATGTCGTCAAATGCTCGTTGACATTCTTTCGCCCAAACGAAAGATACACCTTTCTTCATTAATTGAGTAAATGGTCCGCAACGTCCAGATAAATTCGAAATGAACCACCTGATGTACACAAGTCGACCTTGGAATCCTCGTAGCTCTTTTAGGTTGCGTGGAGGACGCATCTCTTGAATGGCTTTGATCTTCTCGGGATCAACGTGTATATGAGAAACTTACCACTAGAGACACCCAAGAAAGACTTGGTGGGGTTCATTTTGAGTTGATGCTGGCGCATTAGATTGAAGATAGTTTTTAAATCTTGAATGTGATCTTCTTTGAGACGACTTTTGACAACAATATTGTCAACATAGCATTCGACAGTCTTTTGCAGATGATCGTAAAAAAATAGTACTCATAGTCCGCTGGTAAGTTGCACCTGTATTCTTAAGACCAAACGGCATGACCGTATAACATTACACTCCCCGAGGAGTACGAAATAAAGTATGTTTCTCATCTTCAGGATTCATCCGGATTTGATTATATCCAGAAAGCCCATCCATGAAAGAAATTCGTTCGAATCCACATGTATTGTCGATCATGACATCAGTAATTGGGAGAGGGAACTCATCTTTAGGGCAAGCATCATTGAGATCCCGAAAGTCTATGCAAACTCGAACCTTTCAGGTCTTCTTTAGAACTAGTACAATGTTGGCTACCCAGTTAGGATGCTGTTCTTCTCTGATAAAACCGCAAGCTATAAGCTTTTTGACTTCATCATCAATTGCATCCATCATTTCAGGCTTGAATCGCCGTTGTTGTTGTTTGACCGGCTTGGCATTCGGCAGAATATTAAGCTTGTGAGTTGTAATTTTGAGGATCTAATCCTGGCATATCTTTGTAACTCCAGGCGAAGACATTAATATATTCACGAATAAGATGAATTAATTCTTGTTTATCATCCTCTGGAAGATTTTTGCTAATGAAGATTGGTCGTGATACACCCTCCTCTCCAATATCGATCTGGACTAGTTGATCCTCAGTAGGTGGCTCTCGTTGTTCAAAATGAAGTTTCCACTGATTGTCCATCCTTTGTGCCCAAGGGTCCATTTCAGGAGCTTCTTCAATGTCATCTTCATCATCTTCTAAAAATTCGGCAGACACCATGTTAGAAGATACTATCACTCTATGAACATGACCAATGCTGGTATCAGAATCCCATGAGATAGAATCAGAAGAGTTTGAACGTTCTTCTTCATCAGATTCAGAAGGTTGTAGAGTTGGAAGTAGTGACGTATAACCTAGTCCTCGTTTCGTTTTACTGCGGTATTGTTGTGAATTTTCTTTTGGAACAGCAATACGAAGAGGAGTTCGCCTTCCTTTACCATCGTTGAGGCCTGTTCTGAAATCATAGCCCATTTTACGGATGATAGCTTTGGATTGTGGACTATAGCGTCGTAATTGTAGCCTTCCTGTATCATCTCTATTATCATTATAGAGCATAATTTTTGGTTCCTCTCTTTTGTTGAAGAATATAGGCTTTTCATCTTTCTTTCGAGACGGTACTAAGAAGTACGACTCTTGTATTAAATCCAATGATACCACATTTTGCAGAGATGATACGACTTCTATTATAAGTGGTTTAAAGTTATCTAGCATATCCAAATAACACTGAGTATAGTAAAAGACATCAGTATACTGCAAAGGAGATGCTTTATTAATTTTTATACCATTATTTACAACAGGAACTTTAGCCTTAGCAGGCTTAGTCAGATTGATAACAAGAGGAGGAGAAGAAGAACGAGAAGGAGGAGGAAGCTTCTTGCGACGGAGATCGATTACAAGTGGCTCAAAAGAGGTGAGCTCCCTTTGTTTCCGACTATCACCCTTGGGCTGCTTCTCATGGGAAGGAAGATAGATAGTCAGTAATTTGGAAGACTGAGGACATGAGATGCGTCCTTTGACGGGAATCTCCAGAGTATCATTTGGCACACTCTTCTATTCTTCATCCGTGTCCATTGCTAGTACCACCTTCATGAATTCTTTCTTGTACATGCGAGAATCGTTGCAGTATGCTTCAACCCCTTTGAAAGGATTCAGATCTGCAACCTCTTTTTGGACTTCTCCATTACCATCCACATATTTGAAATATTGGTGGAGCGTAGAGGGTACAATATTGTGTTCATGGAGGATTGGCCTTCCCAACAAAGCGTTGTATGAGCCATGATTGTCAATAACATAGAAAGTTTCCTTTGTACGAAGATTGCCAATTTGAAGTTTTAGGCGTATCTTCCCCAAAGGTTCACTTCTTCCTTGATTAAACCCCAGGATGGTAGTGATAGTCGTAGAAAGGTTATGCACTGGGATCTTCAAAGCATCCAGTAAAGACTTTGGCATAATGCTAAGTGCAGACCCGGGGTCAATCAGAATGCGATCGACTTTCATGGTGTCTACATACCCCGTGAAATAAAGAGGACGATCATGATAATTGTCTTCTAACAACATGTCATCTTGTGTAAAAGTAATATTGGGCATTAATTTAAATACACCATGACAATGTGCACAGCTGGCTGGCTCCTTTTTAGGTTTATTGAGAAGTGTAAGACAAGCATCAGCCTGCATCAAGGCTTCACTTAACGTCTCTCGAGTTTCTTTTGAGAGACGTAAAAGTTCAAAGAATGACAATCTTGCTAGAGTATTGACCAATTGCGCTAATATGTCAAAATTGTAAGGCTTTTCAAGTCCAAGAGACGAGGACTTCTTTAGTGCTTTGTCAAAGCGAACATGTTGCTTCCCCTTGTCTGCTGATGTTGGTTTAGGAGGAGATGGTTCGACCACCGGCAAGGATGTGGATGGTGTATTTTCAACAGGAGAAGATGATGAAGGAGGAACATCAGGAGACGGAGCAGGGTTCTCTTGTTTTTTGGAATACTCCCGAAGATAGGGTTTTCCTGATCTAGTGCCCATTAGAATTTCTTCTTCTGTTACTGGTTCAAAGGATACCATATTGCAGTTCTTGGATTTAGATCTGGAATGCTTCTTTTGCTTAGAAGAGGAAGGCGTTTCAAATTCTGCTACCAGATCTGGATAAATCTACATGATCTCTCCTCTGTCAGTCGATAGTGGAACAAGACCTTCATTTTGAGGAGGTAGGAGATTCACGATCTCAAGAGTAGTCCTTAGAATGGGGACAACACCATCTTGTACAAGTTGTGGTGGAAAATTACCGAATTGTAGAGAAACCACATTAGCAGTCACCGTTTTCTCGTCCTGTTGCAGAGTAATTGCTCCAGAGTTGACCAACTCTTGGATTTTACCCTTGAGCACATAACATGCTCTAGTTGGATGCCCAATAAATCTGTGATAAACACAGTATTTAGGGTGATCAGTTTTACCCACTTCTTCTGGCCGTTTTGCCTCTAGAAGCTGAAGCTTATTGCTTTTGATCAAGCAATCGAAGATGCTTAAAGTATTCTTCATCAAAAGAATACTCTTCTTTTGGACGAGTTGTCTTCTGTGGTGGTGCTGATGGAGTGGATGCCGTCTGAGAGACATTGACAGCCAAAGACTCCTTGCCCTTGAGATTGATGGCCAGTGTTTCTTTACTCTTGCGGTTATTCGGGCGATTACTACCCCCGGGTGTAGAATGTTTATCTTGGTTAGGATGAGTCATTTGGACTCCTAACTGCTTGAACTTTTCGGCACTGACCTCGACTGCTTTGGCATTGACAATAAAAGAAGGCCAATCCTGGAATTGTGTAGATCATGTCCACATACTGATATTAGGCAACAAGTTTGATTTGCAAGTGTCTATTGTTACAGCAGATGGAGTTCCTAAAGGCATTTTGAGTGCCTCTCGGCAGAATTTTTTAATGAAATTCTCTGTGGATCCATTGTGCCTATGTTTAATCTTAATGAGGGCAGACATCGTTATGTCGTTGATTCCTTCGTAAAACCGTTCCAAGAATATTTGCTTGAAACTAGCAAAAGAAGTGATGCAGCCATCAAGTAGGCTACGATACCAGTCATAGGCTGCACCGGCTAAACAACCGACGAACACTCTGGTAAGGAGAGCATTATTTGGCTGTAATTGATCAGTCATCACCTCAAAATGATTGATGTACTGACTTGGAGAAGTGCTGCCATCAAATAGCATAATGGTTGGAAGCTTGTACTTAGGAGAAAATGGAACTTTCTTCCACTCTGTAGGATATGGTTGCTTTATGCCCAGTCTTTGTAGGCCATCCTTCTGCTTGAAGGCCTCAAACTGAGTGCGTAAGAGTTTTACAGCCTCATTAGTATCCCCTGATGTTTGGAAATTGGTAGACTGGTTAGAAGTGTTAGGAGAAGGAACAGCGTGGTAATTACCACCCCCAGCACCAGACTGACTGGGATCAAATTAAATTGGCACGGAAGCAACCTGAGGAGTTGGTACCCCCACACTAGCAGGTACAGAAGATGCTATGAGCTCAGAATTTGTAGCAGGGTTTACAATTGGAGGCACTGTATGTTGAGCCACAATTATGGTGTGCATGCTTGCCACCATTTCTGCCATGGTCTTCAATTTGTCCTCTAATGCAACAATTCATTGCCCTTGATTGGTTGAAGTAGAGGCATCTTGATCTTCCGTAATGGTATATGCCATCACTTCTCTTGCAGTTATTGATGAGATAGTTTGTTCAGAACTTTCACTATCTGCGTTAAACTCTGAGAAAGGGTCCTCTCCTACATGGGCAATGGGGAGATCTTCTTGATTAAAGACACCTTGGTTCAAATATCGATTTCTCGATCTAGTGTATTGAATGACACCTTTACTGGATGCATGGATCCGATCTAAGTATTGCTGACTAGGATTACGGGATACATTACGTCTTGGATGTTTTCCACCCCCAGTGCCTTGAGAAGTCATATTTACAGAAGCATATAATAGCTCATCTTCGTCTTCTATTATATGTTCAGGAGTTGACGCATAGTTCAGATGATCGAAGACAGATCGTCGAGCCGATTGGCAACAACAGTTGATGACGACTTCATGAAGGCAGTGGCGATCTGAAGCGCGATTTGGAGGTGAGGAAGACATCCCTGTAATCTCTCGTCTTTGTGTAAGATGTTGCCGTAAATCAGTTACAACTACAGGACGAGAAGAAGTCGGAGGAACATATTTCTTAATGATGTTAGGAATATGTCTCCTATTCTTCAGATTTTTAGTTCCCTGAGTGTACAAAGATGTACTCAACTCATTAGCATAGGTGGTTGGGTCTTTCTTTTCAAACTTTGGCTTTTGGTACAGATTGGCCTTTGGCATAGGGTTCTTATGTTTTGCCAAAGTTGATATTGGTTGACACCTATTAAGATAAGCACGTAAATTAGAAAATTCTGCTCCATGTGTCTCTATTTGTGATACTTTTAATTTTCCTTGCTTGGATCTTGAAATTTGCAAAGTGGAAAGGTCTTGACCAAACCCCATAGGGGTAGGTAAGATACCTCTTTGGTCAGTATTCTTTCCAATATCAGAGATCCGAAGACCTCTGTTTAAAGGAATAGAATCTGATATATCTTCCTCTGAGTCATAGACCAGGAAAGTTTGAGAAAAGACCAAAGGGTGCTTTTCTTTATTTTTTAGAGGGTCAGCTAAGAAGCATTTCCCTTTGTTCTGTCGTGAGACCATTTTAGGCACAGATTGTACCAATTGAGGAAGTGTCAAAGGACTCTTTCCTTTGTTCTGTCTAGTGTTGGCACTAGAACATTGATTCTCCAAGTTCAGAACTTGAGAATTAGAAGAGGGAATAGCCAAAAGACTAGTTCCCTTGAGTTGTGCCAGAGTAGCAGACTGCGCATGAGGTGCTGATTGCTCGGGTTGCGCCATAGTCCTACGGGCTACTGATGGTGCCTTGGCAGCAACATGGGTAGACTGTACCTCAACAATGGCTTGAACAGGCTGCGCCTTGGCAGCAAAGAGAGTAGTAGACTGCACGTGGGCAGCATGATGAATAGGTTGCGCACGGACAACAGAAGCAAGCTGTGCCTGAGTCGTCGAGACAAATTATGTCTTGACCACTGAACACTCAGGTTGCGCCTGGGCAACAGTGGCCATGGAAGATTTAGGAGCCTACACAGTCCTGTTCTTGGCAATAGCCGCTGTACGCTTGTTGCTCTTGATGCTAATTATATCCTCATAGGCTGTCTGGTTGACTTGAACAACCAGAGTCTTCTGCGTCTTGCCGATCGACGTAGTGTCACATTGAGTTGTCACCTTCTCGTCGGAGGAGAAAGTCGTCTCCATCAGAGTCGCCATTTTGTTTGTAAAAAATAAAAAGTTTATTCCAAACTTGAAAAAAAATAGTACAAAGTACAATTAATTCTGAAGAAGTACAACTGTAGGAATCTGATCAGAAGACGATCACTTTATCCCTTGGACTATGTGAACTTGAAGACTGTAGCCTCTGAAGAATGTAGCAGCAATTTTGTAAGAGTTCTTGATCTCTGTGCGTATGTATCTGATGATTTCACAATGATTGGAAACTCTATTTATAGAGTTCAAAAAATAACTGTTTTAGCAGTTATTCTGATATGCGCGAGGCTGGATTGCACCACATTGGGTTGCGCCAACCTCCTGTTGTGCCAACTTTCATTCAGTTGTTAAGTCATGTACTAATTGTATTTAGACGCGTGGCATCATGTGATTGAGATGCGCGTGGTCGTGTACAGGATAGTAGACACGTCTTGAGAGATTAGTGGCATGTGCGCCACATCATCCTGCTTTAGAATATAAATTGTCTCAACTTCATCAGGTTGTGCGAGCTTCGGTCAACTGTGCCTGATTGAGCCGCGCCTAGACAGGTGGCAGCTTTTGAGCAGAAGTCATTCAGATTGCGCCTAGGCACAATTAAAGATTTTGTCTGGATTGTGCATAGGCGCAACTTACGAAGCGTACAGGACAGTTGTCAACCAACTCTCCTTGAGCGGCACAATTCACGGGATTCAAAGAGATTTTTCTCGTTCACTGTGTTTGTCAGTTGTCAGTATTGTCAGGTAATGATGGCCATTAAGTGTCAGATGCCACGTAGATTTTGGCGCAACAAGACTGGGCACAGTCTGATATGTGGCGCAACCTGTTCAGCGGTGCAGTCTGTTCTCTGAGCTTCTTATCAGTGGCGTAACTTGATTTTTGGGGCACAACTTGATCAATGATTAGTATGTTCAGGGCGCAACTTAATTTTTAGGCCCTACACATATATTACAAATTTGGATGATCATGAAGCTAGTAGTACAAAATATGAAGACTAGTAAGAGTTTTAGTCATACATGATCAACCCTAGGATTCGTCAATCATGTTACAGCCTGTAGGCAGACAGTAAGTAAAGTGCAATACGAGCTAACACGTGCTCGTCGGCTAAACGCCCCAAAAGAATATTTTTACAATAAGGTGGGAGAACAAAAGAAAAACCCACTCATTGCCTTGGTTACGCCTGGTGGTCACCATTTGGTTGGAAGGTAGGTAGATCCTCTGGAGCTACTCCAGTATCTGGTCATACAAAACCAGCTGGGTCAGACCCCAGAAAGAGCAAGTGCCACAAAGGAGGCTTCACTTAAGAACTAAAACCAGCAATTAGCACAAAAACATAATTTTATAATAAAGGACTGTAAATATGGAAATTCATGATGATATACGATAAGATAACCATGGGACTATTCAGATAACCAAGTTACAACCTGTAAACCAAACAAGGACCGGGGTTGTAACCCTTCGTCTGAACGGAACTTGGTTACCCACCATTTATCGATAAATTAAAGCACAAGTATTCATGTCGTGTTACAATCTTGTACAGGATCAGAACAAGACTAGACTGGGTTGGACTCCATCCAATCAATCACGACCAAGCAATAAATACGGCTTGATACTTTAACTAACTAGGGTTATCACAGGCCTAATTACTAGCAAGATGCAATGAGATTGTTCCACAGCCACAAGCCCTGCAGACCATCCAGGTTATCCAGGTCGAATATCCGTTCATGAAGGGTGCAACATATGATAGTGTGCTGGAAATGTGCCCTACTCGTCGGCAGGCTACACATCCACTTGTGCGCCCAGATAACGGGATTGCCTGTAGCTGGGAAATCTCTTCATGACTACTGGATTATTCTAGTTATTAGCATTAATCAATTTCAGTAGGTACCCCCGACCGTGGTATTCAGGGGTCCCCGTCCTAGACATGATGCAAGACAATACTGGTTCATTTTTATAAACACAATCGCCCACGGTGTCCAGACCATTCATTCTTGTCATGTCATGCTAGCTGTCGCAACAACATATCGAGGTACATCATGTCAGGTTTACTTATCAAGAGTGCGCAACGACGGGCCACTATCATGTCATGTTACTTGTCAAGAGAGCACCACTACGGGTCACTATGGTGTTCATGGAACATGTACAGAATTTACATGGTACAAATATTCTATCAAGGGACCCAAGTTACACAGAGGGTCATGAGACAAAGCATAAATGTAACAATCTAACATAATAAAAGGGGTGCAAGGGTTATGGAAAGAGCCATACGGCTAAGGAAAAAACAAGGTCATGCGACTCGGGAGAGCGGGCTCATACGGCCAGGGAAAGGCTCATGCGGCTCAGGAGGGGACAGGGGCATGCGGCTCGGGAGGGGACAGGGGCATGCAGCTCGGGAGGGGACAGGAGCATGCGGCTCGGGAGGGGACATGGGCATGCGACTTGGGAAGGGACAGGGGCATACGGTTCGGGAGGGGACAGGGGCATGCGGCTCTGGAAGGGACAGGGGCATGCGGCTCGGGAGGGGACAGGGGTATGCGGCTCGGCTTATACGGCACGGGCCAACCAGAGCCATGCGGCTCGGTCAAGCAGTGCCATGCGGCTAAGGATAGATGGGCTCATGCGGCCAGGGAGAATGATTTCATGCGGTCTGGAAGGGACGGGCTCATGCAGCCAAGGGAAACAAAGCCATACGGCTAAGGAAAATAGGTTCATGCGGCTAAAAGTCGAGCTGAGCCATACGGCTGAAGTCAACTCAAGCCATACAGCTAAGGCTATATGAAGACTGGAATGTCTATGCGGCCGCAGGGGACTTACCGTATGAAAAAGCCATGCAGTCAAGCACAGTTCTTCTTCTCCAACTGTTCCGAGAAGAAGAACCATGAAAGCCAAGGCTTACAAGCTCTAATAATCCTTCATCTAAGGTCAGGATCCGGACTTTCATAGGTCAAAATAGGGCAGAAAAAATTCTCTACAACATGGAACCATCAAAACTTGAGAATAACAAGGTTTAATAGATCAAAACCCAAGAAATCCAAAAATACAACAAGCTTAGATCTACATAGAATGAGCCATGAAAATTAAAAATGCTAAGTACTAAAGTGTCTTAGAATCTCGTGAGGAAGAAAATAAAACAACAAAAAATGAGTTTTTCCATAAATCAAGTTGTACTTGCCTAAGCCTCTCCTGGTAGGTGGAGAGAGTAATGGTGAGGAAGAAGAAGAGTTATGAGGATTAATGGAAGAGAGAGAGTGGTTAGGTGGCTTATAAATGATGGATGGTGGTAGGTGGGGTTGGTCCACATGCAAAACTGAACCAAGCTGAACCAGGCAAATGAAATGCCAAAATAAACCATGTAATGAGACATGCAATATGAGTTAAAATACATACACGTATACCAAAATATGTAATACGAACTACAGGTATTACAACTCTACCCATCGTAAAAGAATTCTGTCCTCGGAATTTAATCAAGAGGCTAGAGAGGCAAGAACAAGCTATACTAATCACAGACAAGCTATACCAAGCAGTCCACCATGCAATCATTCATTCAAGCAAGGAACTGAGAGCATAAGGCATAAAAAAGATATTATACCTTATGAGTCAAACAGGTCGGAATATTGCGATCGGATATCATCCTCACGCTCCCACGTTGACTCACCCAAAGAGTGATGATCCCAAGCAACACGGACTAACTTGATAGTCTTGTTCTTGAGTATATTCTCTCTCTGGTCCAATATAGACACGGGCCTCTCCTCATACGAAAGGTTGGTGCCAACAACCAATTCCGAATGATCCAGGATGTGGCTCGGGTCCGGGATATACCGTCGTAGTTGGGATACATGGAAGATATCATGCACCTCACTTAACGATGGTGGAAGAGCGAGACGATATGACACATCTCCTACTCGCTCCAGAATATCAAACGGTCCTATATATCTAGGACTGAGCTTTTTTCGTACGCCAAAATAAATGACGCCACGGTTAGGCAAGATCCTAAGGAATACGTGGTCTTCAACACTACTAAAATCTGCTTAATTGGCGACGTAAATTTAGTGACGTTAGCAAAACGTCACTAAATTGTGTACATTAGCGACGTATAAATGAAACATCGGTAACCGTCGCTACTAGCGACACAAATAGCGACGTGACAACGACCTATATTAGTTACGTGATCTAGTCGTCGCGAAATGTCGCTACAACGTCGCTAATAGCGACTAACTTAGCGACGGTAATGATAGCATCGCTAAATTCTAATTATATCTTTCCCACCGATTCATTTTCCTCCCATTTTACTCTCTCACTCTCTCTCCTCCCCTCCTCTGGTGCTCTCACTCTCTCCGGCGACTCTCACTCTCTCCGACGACTCTCCTCCCTCTCCGATACGTGACTCCTCCCTCCCTTCCTCTCTCTCTCTCTGGCTGTTTTGGTTGTTGGTGGTTGGGGGGTGCGGGTGGCTCGATGGGAGGTGTAGGGGGGATGCGGGTGGTTGGGGGATGAGTGGGGGGTGGCTGGGGGGTGGGACAGGGGGGACGAGGGCGGCTGGGGGAGGGGAGCTAGGGTTAGGGTTCGAGTTAGGATCCATTTCCTCCTATTTTACTCTCTCACTCTCTCTTCTCACTCTCTCCGGCGCTCTCACTCTGTCCGACGACTCTCACTCTCTCCGACGACTCTTCTCCCTCTCCGGTACGTAGTACTCTTCTACTCCCTCTCTCTCTCTCTCTTTCTCTCTCCGGCTGTTTTGGTTGGTGGTGGGGGGGGTGCACGTGCCTCGGGGGGAGGGGCAGGGGGGATGCAGGTGGTTCGGGGGTGAGTGGGGGGTGGCTGGAGGGTGGAGCAGGGGGGACGAGGGCGGCTGGGGGAGGGGATCTAGGGGTAGGGTTCGGGTTAGGGGTGGGTATGTGTGGGCGGCTGGGGGAGGGGAGCAGGGGGTGGGGGCGGCTGGGGGAGGGGAGCAGGGGTGGAGTGGAGGGTTAGGGTTCGGGTTGGGATTGGTGTAGGGGGGGCTTGGTCGGGGGCACCGATAGTGCCGAAAATATCTGATAATTTAGTAATAATTATTTGTTTTTCGAAACAGAAAAATGTGATACTCCGATTCGAACGCACCGATAGTGTCGATATTTGTAACAAGTAGTTTTGTTGGTTGGTTAATTGGTAACATGGTGATCGGGACATATAGTCCCTGCAGCCATTCGATTAGCGAGACAGAAACTATGGTACGACATGGTGATCAGGACATAGTCCCTGCAGCCATTCGACTGGCGAGGCAGAAACTATGTAGCCGTAGATAAAGTTGACTGTCCTCCGACCCTCATCCCTCGACAATGATGATATGACAACCTATTACTATATCTTATATAGTAGTAGATGATGTCTTAGTATTATATTATGTGAGTTCATCTTGATTCTGTTACATTCTTCAGATACTAGATACGATAAGAACATATACTACACCATATGTACAGAACATAATGATCCGCACTAATGTATGCTAGAATAAATCTTGGGTTGTGTTCTGAGCCATCCGTTCTCACATTTAAATAGATATGAATTAGTACTGTGAGAGCGCCGGAGAGAGTGAGAGCGCCTAAGGGGGGAGGAGAGAGAGTGAGAGAGTAAAATGGGGGAAATGAATTGGTGGAGGAATATAATTAGAATTTAGCGACGTTCATACTAACGTCGCTAAATTAGTCGGTATTAGCGACGTCATAGCGACGTTTCTCGACGACTAGCTCATGTAACTATGTAGCCGTAGATGAAGTTGACTGTCCTCCGACCCTCATCCCTCGGCAATGATGATACGACAACCTATCACTATATCTTATATAGTAGTAGATGATATTTTAGTATTATATTATGTGAGTTCATCTTGATTCTGTTACATTCTTCAGATACTAGATTCGATAAGAACGTATACTATACTGTATGTACTTTACATAGATGATTCACACTAATGTATGCTAGAATGAATTTTGGGTTGTGTTCTGAGCCATCCGTTCTCACACTTGACAAAAAATTGAATTTTCTGTATTTTATCTGCTTTCGAAAATGTACTCAAATTACATGATGGATCCTTTAGTTAGCTTGCTTATGTTACAATTATGTTATTTGTGAATATCGATCTTACCAGATGGCACCCATGACCGAGGAGCGGTATGTCGTTTAAGGGAAACAGTGAATGCTGAGGTGGTACCTCCTACTGTTAAGGAGGAAGTGGCACCGGTAGCTAGTGAGACCGGAAGTTCTATTCATCCAGCATCAGTAGCTAGTGAGACCGGAAGTTCTATTCATGCAGCACTTACAAGGGACTACATCTCTCCTGCCGCCGTCGATCCTACTTATTTGAGGTGGTTGCGTGATCGTATCACTGAGTGTTTGCGTGAGCTGCATGGTTCTCATTAGCTATTAGTACTTATTTGTATTGGACTATTTGTATTGGGTTGTTTTTGTATTAGACTATTTGTATTGGACTACATATATGAATTAGTACTGTGTCAATCTCTGGATTGTATTAGACTACGATATGGTGATCAGGACATAGTCCCTGCAGCCATTCGACTGGCGAGGCAGAAACTATGGTACGACATGGTGATCAGGACATAGTCTCTGCAGCCACTCGACAACCAACCGGAGAAGATACTCTGAGAGATCCATCTGAGTAGGACGTATACTCTGAGAGATCACCTTTACAAGAATGATATCAGTAGTGGGATTGAGTGTTAGAGGAGATATTATCAGAGTATACGTCCTACTCAGATGGGTCTCTCACCGTTACTATTTTTTTCTGACAGCATGGTGGATGTGCTCCATCAACAGATTCTTGCTCTGAGCCAAAACTTTGCCCCGGAGCTCAAGTGGACATCCTTCGTGTAGAGCTCGAACGAGAGGTTCCTGATAGCATGGTGGTCTCCATTGTCAAAGGATTCTTGCTCATCCCACAATTGGTTCAGAGCAAGAATCTGTTGACGGAGCACATCCACCATGCTGTCAGAAAAAATAGTAACGATGAGAGACCCATCTGAGTAGGACGTATACTCTGATAATATCTCCTCCAACACTCAATTCCACTACTAATATCATTCTTGTAAAGGTGATATCTCAGAGTATACGTCCTACTCAGATGGATCTCTCAGAGTATCCTCTCCGGTTGGTTGTCGAGTGCTACTTAGTTAAAGTTTAAGTGCTACTTAGTTGTGTCTCTCTCTATCTATCTCGCTATCAACGCTATAGTGTTGTTCCTCCTCGCAATACGGAATGGTCCGATAGTGATACTCTGAGTATCAGACCATTCCTATGTGTATCGGTATCGCAATCACAATACCAATACTCGAGTATCGTATTGATACTCAAGTATCACATCTGATAGTTCTCTCATTTATTTGTCAATTACTGTATTTCAGTTCTAGTTAGTTTTAGGTGATTCTCTGATAGTTCTCTCATTTATTCTATATTTTGGCTCCAGCTCCAGCTCCATTTGCATTAATCTACGGTACGACATGGTGATCAGGACATAGTCCCTGCAGCCATTCGACTGGCAAGGCAGAAACTATGTAGCCGTAGATAAAGTTGACTGTCCTTCGACCCTCATCCCTCGGCAATGATGATGCGACAACCTATCACTATATCTTATATAGTAATAGATGATGTTTTAGTATTACATTATGTGAGTTTATTTTGATTCTGTTACATTCTTCAGATACTAGATACTAGATTCGATAAGAACGTATACTACACCATATGTACAGAACATAGATGATTCACACTAATGTATGCTAGAATGAATTTTGGGTTGTGTTCTGAGCCATCTGTTCTCACACTTAAAACACATATGAATTAGAACTGTGCGTCAATCTTTGTTTTTGTATTTTCGGCGAACCCAGGGATTGGATTCTATATTTTGTATTTTGTATTTTGTATTTTGGCTCCATCTCCAGCTCCATTAATCTACGGTATGACATGGTGATCAGGACATAGTCCCTGCAGCCATTCAACTAGCGAGGCAGAAACTATACAGCCGTAGATAAAGTTGACTGTCCTTCAACCCTCATCCCTCGGCAATGATGATACGATAACCTATCACTATATCTTATATAGTAGTAGATGATGTTTTAGTATTACATTATGTGAGTTCATCTTGATTCTGTTATATCCTTCAGATACTAGATTCGATAAAAACATATACTACACCATATGTACATAACATAGATGATTCACACTAATGTATGTTAGAATAAATTTTGGGTTGTGTTCTGAGCCATCCGTTCTCACACTTGGAGAAAAATCAAATTTTTGCTATTTTATCTGACGCACAAATACCGTTCGAGTGAGCCAAAGGCATGCAGCCACTTCCCTCCATCCATTCTCCCTCTCCCTCTCTCATGCTATCAACGTCACAAATTTTCCAGTGCTGCTCCCTCTAATGATGATGAACGCAAAAATCAAAGATCCCCCTCTCCTTTCTCACTCTTCATAGTTCTCACAACAGAAAGGATCAGTGCTTTCTAGTTCTCTTCCATCCATCCATTCCTCCGTTCTGATCAAGCATCTTCCTTCTCCTCTCCTCCACCATGGCTATGGACCCATCTGCTCCTCCCTACTTTTCTTCTTCTTATTTGACTCTCTCAGCCACATATGATATCCAGTTCAAGTGTAGAGTCGGGAGAGAAAAAGTGGGCAGGAAGAGGAGGGGGAAGCAGCACAGCCGGCGGCATGACCCATCTGCTCCTCCCTATCTTGCATTTCTTTATGAAGTCTAAGACGGCATATAGTGACTAGTAATGGAAAAATATATCATCTTGAATTTCATAAATAAATACAAGATTACTACATAGGAGAAAAGAGTTGGAAGGATTATGTCAAAACACACGGCTTAGAAAATTATGACATGTTAGTCTTCCGACACCGTGGTAACATGGTTGTCACATTAAGGGTCTTTGACAAGGTGACATGTTGTGAAAAAGATATATCCTTATAGTTCTCCTACGGATGTTAAAGGAAACCTCTGTACTTCCTCCGGGTCATGCCGTCGGCTGTGCTGCTTCCCCCTCATCTTCCTGTCCACTTCTTCTCTTCCGACTCTACACTTGAGCTGGATATCATATGTGGCTGAGAGAGTCAAATAAGAAGAAGGGAAGTAGGGAGGAGCAGATGGGTCCAGAGCCGTGGTGGAGGAGAGGAGAAGGAAGATGCTTGATCAGAACGGAGGAATGGATGGATGAAAGAGAACTAGAAAGCACTAATCCTTCCTATTGTGAGAACTGTGAAGAGTGAGAAAGGAGAGGGGGGTCTTTGATTTTTGCGTTCATCATCATTAGAGGGAGCAGCACTGGAAAAGTTGTAACGTTGATAGCATGAGAGAGGGAGAGGGTGAATGGAGGGAGGGAAGTGGCTGCATGCCTTTGGCTCACTCGAGCGGTATTTGTGCGTCATCTGGTGGTGCTCCTCCAGCTCCGGGTCCAGCTCCAGGCGATCAGTAGTTTCGGTTTTGTATTTTTGGACTGTACTATATTTTTGACTTTGTACGTATTTGGGGATATTCAGTTTTTACGTTGAGGATACTGAGTTTGTACGTATTTGCGGATATTGATTTGGTTTGTTGAGGATATTATATATTGACATTGTTCGTTACGGATAGTATTTTTTCTTTATATTTTTTGTATATTCTGGAATGTATTGTGCGTGCCGGTGTTGAGTGTTCCACCGAGGGGGTCGGCGAACCCAGGGATTGGATTCTGTATTTTGTATTCTGGATTCTGTATTTTGGCTACAGCTCCAGCTCCATTTGTATTAATCTACGGTACGACATGGTGATCAGGACATAGTCCCTGCATCCATTCGACTGGCGAGGCAGAAACTATGTAGCCGTAGATAAAGTTGATAAAGTTGACTGTCCTCCGACCCTCATCCCTCGACAATGATGGTATGACAACCTATCACTATATCTTATATAGTAGTAGATAATGTCTTAGTATTACATTATGTGAGTTCATCTTGATTCTGTTACATTCTTCAGATACTAGATACGATAAGAATATATACTACACCATATGTACAGAACATAATGATCCACACTAATGTATGCTAAAATGAATCTTGGGCTGTGTTCTGAGCCATCCGTTCTCACATTTAAATAGATATGAATTAGTACTGTGAGAGCGCCGGAGAGAGTGAGAGCGCCTGAGGAGGGGAGGAGAGAGAGTGAGAGAGTAAAATAGGGGAAAATAAATTGGTGGAGGAATATAATTAGAATTTAGCGACGTTCATACTAACGTCGCTAAAAGCGACGTTTTGCGACGACTAGCTCATGTAACTATGTAGCCGTAGATGAAGTTGACTGTCCTCCGACCCTCATCCTTCGGTAATGATGATACGACAACCTATCACTATATCTTATATAGTAGTAGATGATATTTTAGTATTACATTATGTGAGTTCATCTTGATTCTGTTACATTCTTCAGATACTAGATACTAGATTCGATAAGAACGTATACTACACCGTATGTACAGAACATAGATGATTCACACTAATGTATGCTAGAATGAATTTTGGGTTGTGTTCTGAGCTATCCGTTCTCACACTTAAAACACATATGAATTAGTACTGTGTGTCAATATTTGTTTTTTTATTTTCGACGAACCCAGGGATTGGATTCTGTATTTTGACTTTGTACGTATTTGGAGATATTCAGTTTTTTCGTTGAGGATACCGAGTTTGTACGTATTTGTGGATATTGATTTGGTTTGTTGAGGATATTATATATTAATATTGTTCGTTGCGGATAGTATTTTTTTTATATTTTTGTATATTCTGGAATGTATTGTGCGTGCCGGTGTTGAGTGTTTCACCGAGGGGGTTGGCGAACCCAGTGTAAAACCCCTAAAATTTCTACTATTTTTTTTTATTAAATTTGGTACTGATTTAAAATTTTGTATTGTACGTCGCATAGTCGTATTGTACGTCGCGCACGAAATTTTATTTTTCGTAGTTGCTCGTCAAGTGCGAATATGTGCGAGCGTACATATTTTTGAAAAACATTTTTTTCTATTTTTATGATACACTTTCAAAATATTATATAACTATTATTCTTGCTATAAAAAGCCTTTTATTTTTTAGCAGTTATTAATCATAAATAAATATTTTATTGTATACTAGGAAAAGCATAATCATGTATGCATTATTCGTGCATACATATATTTCGTAATTATTTATTAGTCTATTTTAAATAAAAATGTAATTTTCGAGATTTATTAATATTAATATTTTATTATTCACAAAGATATTTAAAAATATTTATTATTTTTGAAATTATTATTATTGGTATTTTGAAAAATATATTTGAAAATTATTGTGGAGATTTAAATCTTGATTTGAATCTGTGGATTTATTTAAATAGTTAATATTTGAAATTTGATTTATTCCATTTGAATTTAAACTAAGAGAATTTAATTTGATTTAAATTAGATTTGGATTTGGATTTGGATTTGGATTTGATTGCTTTTAAATTAATACATGAATTATCTACTTTGGGTTTTAAATGAATCCTAATCCTATCCAAATGGGAATTCCCACATCCTATAAATATGCAGGTACTCCTCCATTATTTCTCCACAACCCAAAAGTTTCATGCCACAAACCATTGCCACATGAACCCATAGCTATTGTGCATTGTGTTCGTGTCCGGGTTCACCACCCATTTCCACTATCTTTTCCTTTTTACATCTACATTGATAACCATCCCGTGTCACGCAGGACACTACACCCGACCCCTGAATTCACGTGGCAACCTGCCTCCGTCTCCCCGCACCCCGTCTCTGGCACCGACCACCACCCTTGCCATCATCAGTACCCCGACAACACCACCATTACCCACGCCAACACCACCATTAGCGCCACCACCGTGGTCATCCGAAAAGCCCCACCGCCCCCTCACGTTTCACCCCTCTCGTTCTTCTCTCCTTCACACTCCTCTCTCTCATCCTTTTTATTTTTTTTATTTTCTTTTATTTTAATCAATTGCAGAGTTTACTTCGAATGCTGGATTGTTCGAAGAGAACAGCAGTACAAATGTACTGTTGTTTACTTTTTATTATTATTTTTATTTATTATTAACTTTACCGTATAATAATTAGTGTAAGTTAGTTATATTATTAGTATGTATATTATTATAAGTATTATTATAATTATAATTAGTATTAATATTATTGTTACTATTTTGTTTATTAGATAATAGATAGTTAATATTTTTTTTTAAAATTAAGTTTGGCAACTCAGTAGCCCTAAAATATTTTCCTAGATTTTTTTTATATATTTATTTAAAATATTTTTGGACTAATGAAAAATTTAGTTTCTAACCTAGATATCCTATTTTGATAAGATTAGAGTTTTTGCCTAAAAATTTATTTTGATTTCTAGTATTACCTACAAGTATTTTTACTAATGAAACATAGTATCTTTCTAAATCATATTTTTTACTACTTAGAGTTTTTAGACGAAAAACGATTTCTAATTTATAAGTACGTATTTTTATCTAAAATATTTTTCCAAATTATTATAAATTGTTTTCTAAAATCGTATATATATTATTTATCTAATTTCCTTCGAATATCCTCTTGTCCATGATGCAGCCCATCTTCCTATTTTCTTACCAATTCTATACTACCATATGTCAACCGTAGCCAAATTGACCGTTCTGGACCCAATGGAACTGTCCGTGCCATCAACAGAGGTCCCCTTGTGTAGTTGTTACACCCAAGTCGCAGTACATGCCACAGTGATCATTATGGTACACCGGACGTCCTACCAGGCAAGACACCTTGCCATTTGCTGTTTATTTATTTTAGCTCATATTTCATGCATTAGTATTATTTTTATTATGCAAAATAAACTGTGATACATGGCTTAACCTGTTAGAACTTACTGTTCATTTTTCCTGCTATGTATTATTTTTCTTACACATTAAACCTAGAGTTAAGGGACCACCTTTGTGTGTTGCATTCATGGCCTTGACACGTTGTACCACGAAGTTGTGTGTCGCATGTAGAACACGGAAGTGCGTGATTGACTGGCCACCAGTACGTACAAGCCGTGCGATAGGAATAATCGCTAATAGAGATTGCATGCTAGTTTGACTTAGCGGTTATAGAGGTTATTGTTGTGGATACAACATAGTAGGCATTGGGCGGGGAGGACAATTCCTTAGCGTATGGGCTTCGATGCACTTTCCCTTTTGTAACCCGTGAGCTCCGCCGGAGACGCGGGTCAGCTTACCCAAGATTACTGACGGCCACTAGCGATTCCGCGGAACGTCATGCTCTTATTGATTGGGCCTCTAGTGCCCCAAGGGGAGGGGACTATGCCGATCCTATTTAGCCAGGGCCCATGCGTAGAAAGGATTGTTCTTAACTACATTTCAATTAGAACGGTAGGCTACCTTATCTGTTAGGTACGAGTACTTTTGGTTTGGGTACTTGTATCTGACCGTGGCTTGGAACAATAACTTGTTGCGGATTAGTTTGTCACATCTTGTCCTTGTTTGGTTGTAGGCGTGACTTACTACTTCGATGAGAAGGTATTGAACCTTGTTGGGGTCCGGATACCATATTGGATTCATAGCATGGAAAGATACGTCACCATGAATTAGTTTACCATCTCCTGTCCTTGTTTGGTTGGGAGGATGGTACGCTCATTCAGTAGGTGCGTATTCGACCATGTTATAATTCAATTGACTTATTTATTTGATCAATATTTATTCAGTTTATATGGCATGATATTATGTGTCTTGTTACGTCCCTTTGAGGACCTGGTTATCTCTCCAGGTGTGTGCTATTGTCTTTCGCAGGTGCTCTAGCTCTAGCCGTGATTAATGCCATTTCTTCGAGGATGATTGCATTTGGATCGTCTTCGCTTCGCTCGCCAAATTCATATCTTTTCTAATGTATTTTGCCTTTACTTGTTGGTAGTGGATTTGTCTTCGCCTAACATATTGTATCAAGATAATTTATTCTCATTATATGACATCATCTATTCATTTATTTTTGTGTGGATGAGATTAGTTATGGTTCTACTGTATTTTACAGCTTATGTACTCATACGAGGATTCCGTATAATGGAGTGTACTTCGTATGAATACAGCTGGCATGTCTACGTTCCTAGTCCTACGTATTTTGGGACTGGGGCGTTACATGTTTTTGTGATGGCCCATGCAGGTCTAGTTAAATTGTTTGGTTACTTTACCGTACCAAACAAGCCTGCGAATAGGATTAGAAGTCTAGGATCTCATCCACATACTTGACCTTTTCCTCGACTCCATATTCGACCGACTCCTCGATCGTATCTTGCTTGATTCCTTCCATCCCTATTCTTATCTTCCCTTCGTGTTTGCTAGAGATTGACCCTACTAGTTAGATGTCCTAAACACCCTTAGCTTAATTTTTTAAAGTTGGGTAGAATACCCCACACACCCTTGACCATTAAGGGAATACAAATGGTATTATCTATACCATAGAGACTAGAGGAAGTTAACCCATTTGGTCAACCAAGCCTTGGTCAATAAAACCGTAGAATAATGGTATAGGAATAAACAAGACTTAGATCCTTATGACTCTTAGACCATTCATATTTGTTCTTATTTCATCTACCCTCGTGCCTATGTTTTACTATCTAAACTAATGATGCTAATATAGCCTAGTATTTGCAAGCTAATCCTTATCGAGCTTGATCAAGACATATGCTATAGAGTGGCCACTCACTAGCCTATTGTCTAAATCAGAACCAGTGCATAATGGTCTGATCAACCAAGTGCACTTTGGTTCGCTTTTGTCTATTACTCTACGTGGATGAGGACATAACTAAACTTGGCCCCTACAATCCCATCCACGACTGCCTTGACAATACTTTTGAAATTATTCGATTGTCTTTGAATCACGTATTCGTATTCGATAACGCCTCATTCGAACTCTATATTGCTTCGCCCTCACCTATTTTAGGAGGACGAAAGCGTCATACTAGAACTCCTTCTAACCTTCCCATCGGCTATGACCATTCTCACTCGATGTTGCTATATCTTCATCCCAAACTACTCGGCCCTATCAAGACCCTCCAATCGCTTAATTTAAGAGAATCTATTTTCGTTCTATTAATCGTGACCCTCATTCATTACCCGTGACCATACCGTATTATTTCTCTATGATCTAGATCGTGATTTCTTACGGCATGATTTGTTATCGATGGCTTCCCATCGATACCCCCTTGTGTATTCTCACCCCCTACGAATTCTAAATTTCGAGGACGAAATTCTTTTAAGTTGGGTAGGATGTAAAATCCCTAAAATTTCTACTATTTTTTTATTAAATTTGGTACTGATTTAAAATTTTGTATTGTACGTCGCATAGTCGTATTGTACGTCGTGCACGAAATTTTATTTTTCGTAGTTGCTCATCAAGTGCGAATATGTGCGAGCGTACATACTTTAGAAAAACATTTTTTTTCTATTTTTATGATACACTTTCAAAATATTATATAATTATTATTCTTGCTATAAAAAGTCTTTTATTTTTAGCAGTTATTAATCATAAATAAATATTTTATTGTATACAAGGAAAAGCATAATCATGTATGCATTATTCGTGCATACATATATTTTGTAATTATTTATTAGTCTATTTTAAATAAAAATGTAATTTTTGAGATTTATTAATATTAATATTTTATTATTCAAAAGAATATTTAAAAATATTTATTATTTTTGAAATTATTATTATTGGTATTTTGAAAAATATATTTGGAAATTATTGTGGAGATTTAAATCTTGATTTGAATCTGTGGATTTATTTAAATAGTTAATATTTGAAATTTGACTTATTCTATTTGAATTTAAACTGAGAGAATTTAATTTGATTTAAATTAGATTTGGATTTGGATTTGATTGCTTTTAAATTAATACATGAATTATCTACTTTGGGTTTTAAATGAATCCTAATCCTATCCAAATGGGAATTCCCACATCCTATAAATAGGCAGGTACTCCTCCATTATTTTTCCACAATCCAAAAGTTTCATGCCACAAACCATTGCCACCATGAACCCATAGTTATTGTGCATTGTGTCCGTGTCCGGGTTCACCACCCATTTCCACTATCTTTTCCTTTTTACATCTACATTGATAACCATCCCGTGTCACGCAGGACACTACACCCGACCCCTGAATTCACGTGGCAACCTGCCTCCGTCTCCCCACACCCCGTCTCTGGCACCGACCACCACCCTTGCCATCATCAGTACCCCGACACCACCACCATTACCCACGCCAACACCACCATTAGCGCCACCACCGTGGTCATCCGAAAAGCCCCACCGCCCCCTCACGTTTCACCCCTCTCGTTCTCCTCTCCTTCACACTCCTCTCTCTCATCCTTTTTATTTTTTTATTTTCTTTTATTTTAATCAATTGCAGAGTTTACTTCGAATGTTGGATTGTTCGAAGAGAACAGCAGTACAAATGTACTGTTGTTTACTTTTTTTTTTATTATTATCTTTACCGTATAATAATTAGTGTAAGTTAGTTATATTATTAGTATGTATATTATTATAAGTATTATTATAATTATAATTAGTATTAATATTATTGTTACTATTTTGTTTATTAGATAAATAGATAGTTAACATTTTTTAAAAATTAAGTTTGGCAACTCAGTAGCCCTAAAATATTTTTCTAGATTTTTTTATATATTTATTTAAAATATTTTTGGACTAATGAAAAATTTAGTTTCTAACCTAGATATCCTATTTTGATAAGATTAGAGTTTTTGCCTAAAAATTTATTTTGATTTCTAGTATTACCTACAAGTATTTTTACTAATGAAACATAGTATCTTTCTAAATTATATTTTTACTACTTAGAGTTTTTAGACGAAAAATGATTTCTAATTTATAAGTACGTATTTTTATCTAAAATATTTTTCCAAATTATTATAAATTGTTTTCTAAAATCGTATATATATATTATTTATCTAATTTCCTTCGAATATTCTCTTGTCCATGACGCAGCCTATCTTCCAATTTTCTTACCAATTCTATACTACCATATGTCAACCCTAGCCAAATTGACCGTTCTGGACCCAATGGAACTGTCCGTGCCATCAACAGAGGTCCCCTTGTGTAGTTGTTACACCCAAGTTGCAGTACATGCCACAGTGATCATTGCGGTACACCGGGCGTCCTACCAGGTAAGACACCTTGTCATTTGCTGTTATTTATTTTAGCTCATATTTCATGCATTAGTATTATTTTTATTATGCAAAATAAACTGTGATACATGGCTTAACCTGTTAGAACTTACTGTTCATTTTTCCTGCTGTGTATTATTTTTCTTATACATTAAACCTAGAGTTAAGGGACCACCTTTGTGTGTTACATTCATGGCCTTGACACGTTGTACCACGAAGTTGTGTGTCGCATATAGAACACGGAAGTGCGTGATTGGCTGGCCAACACTACGTACAAGCTGTGCGATAGGAATAACCGCTAATAGAGATTGTATGCTAGTTTGACTTAGCGGTTATAGAGGTTATTGTTGTGGATACAACATAGTAGGCATTGGGTGGGGAGGACAATTCCTTAGCGTATGGGCTTCGATGCACTTTCCCTTTTGTAACCCGTGAGCTCCGCCGGAGACGCGGGTCAGCTTACCCAAGATTTCGGACGGCCACTGGCGATTCTGCGGAACGTCATGCTCTTATTGATTGGGCCTCTAGTGCCCCAAGGGGGGACTACGCCAATCCTATTTAGCCAGGGCCCATGCGTAGGAAGGATTGTTCTTAACTACATTTCACTTAGAACGGTAGGCTACCTTATCCGTTAGGTACGAGTACTTTTGGTTTGGATACTTGTATCTGACCGTGGCTTGGAACAATAACTTGTCGCGAATTAGTTCGTCACATCTTGTCCTTGTTTGGTTGTAGGTGTGACTTACTACTTCAATGAGAAGGTATTGAACCTTGTTGGGGTCCGGATACCATATTTGATTCATAGCATGGAAAGATACGTCACCGTGAATTAGTTTACCATCTCCTGTCCTTGTTTGGTTGGGGGGATGGTACGCTCGTTCAGTAGGTGCGTATTGGACCATGTTATAATTCAATTGAATTATTTATTTGAGCAATATTTATTCAGTTTATATGGCATGATATTATGTGTCTTGTTACGACCCTCTGAGGACCTGGTTATCTCTCCAGGTGTGTCCTATTGTATTTCACAGGTGCTCTAGCTCTAGCCGTGATTAATGACATTTCTTCGAGGATGATTGCATTTGGATCGTCTTCGCTTCGCTCGCCAAATTCATATCTTTTCTTATGTATTTTTCCTTTACTTGTTGGTAGTGGATTTGTCTCCGCCCAATATATTGTATCAAGACAATTTATTCTCATTACATGACATCTTCTATTCATTTATTTTTGTGTGGATGAGATTAGTTATGGTTCTACTGCATTTTACAGCTTATGTACTCATACGATGATTCCATATATTGGAGTGTACTTCGTATGAATACAGCTGGCATGTCTACGTTCCTAGTCCTACGTATTTTAGGACTGGGGCGTTACACCCAGGGATTTGATTATGTATTTTGTATTTTGTATTCTGTATTTTGGCACAGGTTCCTGCTCCATTTGTATTCTGGAACCTATTTTTTATATTTTTTTAACTTAGCGACGTTTTTAGCGACGTTACCATTAGTCGCTAAATGTTAGCGACGTTAATAAATGTTGCTAAAAGCGTCGCTAAATGCTGAGTGGCAACATGTGGCACCATAATCTGATGTCAGCTCGTCGTCGCCAAAACGTCGCAACGGTGTCGCTAAACGGCGACAACACAATAACGTCGTCTTATACGTCGCTAATTAGCGTCAACAATTAAACGTCGCTAGTTAGCGACGTTAATAACGTAGCCAAATAACGTCGCTCTAGCAACGTTTTGCGACATTTTTTTGTTTAGCGACACGTTTTTTTCCGTCGTTTCCAAAACGTTGCCCAAAACGTCGCTAAATTCACTTAGCGACGTTTTGTAACGTCGCTAATCTGACAAATTTTAGTAGTGCAACAGAAAATTCAAGGAGACGTCGATGAGAATCGGCCCAATGGCGCTGTCGATCTTGTGCGACGCGAAGATGATCTCTGACTCTTCTGACCACCTCAACTATCTGAGTAATCATTTCCGGACCGAGCATCTGCCTCTCTCCAACATCGTCCCATGCTAGCGGAGATCTGCACTTCCTACCATACAGTGCCTCGAACGGTGCCATCTGGATAATGGCTTGGAAACTGTTATTATACGAGAGCTCCACCAGGTGCAGGTGATCTTCCCATAAACCACCGAAGTCGAACGTACAAGATCTTAATATATCTTCCAAGGTTCGTATGGTACGCTCTGACTGACCGTCTGTCTGCGGATGATATGTTGAGCCGAACTGGAGGTGTGTTTTCAAACTCTCTTGCAGACTGCGCCAAAAGTACGACGTAAATCTTGAATCTCTGTCCGAGGTGATATTGACTGGTACACCGTGAAATCTGACGATCTGCCTGAGGTATATCTCTGCTAGCTGAGCTGTCGACTGACCAACTCAGAACGGGAGAAAGTGTGCCACCTTCGTGAGCCTGTCAATAATAACCCAAATAGCATCTCTATCGGCCGGAGACCTAGGTAATCCAGTCACAAAATCCATGGTGATATGCTCCCACTTCCATTCTAGAATTAGCAAGGGTTGAAGAAGTCCAGCTGACCTCTGATGTTCAACCTTAATTTGTTGGCAAACCAAACACCGAGAGACAAACCGGGCTATCTCCTTCTTCATGCCATTCCACCAAAAGTGCTAACGGATATCACGGTACATCTTCGTACCATCGGAATGAATGGAATACTGAGAACTGTGAGCTTCTGCCATGATCTTCTGTCTGATATCTCCACTGGGTACACAAAGACGCCTCCCATGCCGAAGTGTACCATCCTTATGGATACATAACTCTGGTCTTCGTCCTGCTACACATTCTGTCCTAAGCCGCTGAAACTTAGAATCTGTTGACTGCGCCTTTCGGATCCTCTCGACTATAGTGGGCTGAACTTGTATACTGGCCATCAAAGCCACATTGGTAGGAAGGACAACTTCTATACCCATCTTCTGAAGATCTGCTAATAACTCTGGCAGCGCTGTGAGAAAATAAACTCCGGCTCTCCTGCTCAACGCTTCTGCTACTACATTGGTCTTCCCAGGATGATACTGCAGGTTGATGTCATAATCCACAAGCAGCTCTAGCCATCTCCTCTGACGTATGTTAAGATCCTTCTGAGTAAACACATACTTCAGGTTCTTGTGGTCGGTAAAAATCTCCACCCTATCTCCATACAAATAATGTCTCCAAAGCTTAAGTGCAAATACTACTGCTGCCAACTCCAAGTCATGGGTTGGGTAATTTCTCTCATGATTACGAAGTTGACGTGACACATAAGCTATTACCTTCCCATGCTGCATCAAAACACATCCTAAACCTCTGCCTGAAGTATCATAATATACTGAGAATCCTCCTGTCCCATCTGGGAGCGTGAGAAGGGGTACCGTCATCAAGCTTCGCTTTAACTTCTCAAAAGAATCCTGACATTCTGCTGTCCAAGCGAACTGCACATCCTTGCGGATCAACTGGGTCAATGGCGCTGAAATCCGAGCAAAGTCTGAAACAAATCGCCGGTAGTAGCCGACCAAGCCAAGAAAACTACGAACTTCTGCAACTGTGCTAGGTACTGGCCACGTCTCGATAGCCACAATCTTCTGGGGATCCACTTCTACTCCTCCTCTGGTGATGATATGACCCAAGTATGAAATGCGATCGAACCAGAACTCGCATTTACTGAACTTCGCGTACAACTGGTGCTCTCTGAGAATCTGGAGGACCACTCTGAGATGCTGCTCATGCTCCGCTTTACTCTTACTATAGAACATGATATCGTCTATGAACACAATTACGAACTGATCCAAGTATGACATGAAAATGCGATTCATGAGGTCCATGAATACAGCTGGCGCATTGGTTGCTCCAAATGGCATAACGAGGAACTTCCAATGCCCATATCTAGATCTGAAAGCTGTCTTCGGGATGTCCTGCTCTCTGGCTCTGATCTGATGGTATCCTGATCATAAGTCAATCTTCGAGAATACTGCTGCCCCCTTGAGTTGATCAAACAAGTCATCTATCCTCGGGAGAGGGTATCTGTTCTTGATTGTCACTGAGTTCAAGGTATGATAATCTACACATAATCTAGACGTACCATCCTTCTTTTTCACAAGAAGCATCGGGGCTCCCGAAGGCGATCCACTTGCACGAATGAATCCCTTGGTCCTGAGTTCTTCAATCATCTTGTACAAGATCTCCAATTCTGACGGCGCCATCCTGTAGACTCTCTCTGACACTGGTGCTATCCCTGGGATCAAGTCGATAGTAAACTCGATCTCTCGCTCTGGCGGTATTCCTGGAAGCTCTTCTGGGAAAACATCTAGAAACTCCTTGACTATTCGGGGCAACTGCACTGCTGCTACTGCTATCCGCAATACTGGAGGAGAAGGTTCAACTTCGTCTCGGGAAAAGGAAAACTCTGGCTTGCCTGTAATGCTAAACACAACCCTGCCAACATGGCAGTCTATCATAGCATACTGGTTCCTTAACCAATCCATCCCTAAGACCACATCATAATCGGCCATCGAAAACTCTATCAATCTAGCAGAGAACTTTCTACCGCTAACTACGATCCGACACGAGGAGAACACTCTATCTACTCCCACAAGACTGTTACCAGTAAGTATATTGAGCCTTACTGATAATGACTCGGGCTCCAGTCCTATCCGTGTCGCGAATCGTGCAGACATGAATGAATACGATGCACTAGAATCAAATAACGCTGATGCTGGGAAGGAGTTGACGAGAATAGTACCTGCCACTACCTCACCTGGTGCCAATCCTTCTTCTACGGTCATCGCCATCGCCTGACCATGTCCTCTGGGTGCGGGTCCCCTCTGCTGAAAACCTCTCTGCCTGCTCTGAATCCGGGCTTGGACTTGTGCATACTGCTGGAGGTTTTGCTGCTGGAATACTTGGGACTGATGTCACGCCCCAGAACCAGAATACTGGAGAGCGGGGACGCACATAGCCAGCTACGTATAATGAAATGGAATCCACCTCACTATACGGTCACGACTGTCTAGATATATGAGGGTTTACTACAAGCCATCAGTCTCCTATGGTCAAGAACAAGTCTAGTGTCTCAATCACAAGAAAGTAAGTAAATGTTACAAGATGTAAGATCACCAAATATACAATAGTAAGGCATCCCAAACATTACATATTCAGCTGATCATGAAGCTAGTCGTTACAAAATGTGAGGACTAGCAGGAGTTTTAGTCAATACATGATCAACCCTTGGATCTGTCAATCATGTTACAGCCCGTAGGCAGACGGTAAATAAAGGTGCAATACGACCTAACACGTGCTCATCGTCTAAACGTCTCAAAAGAATAATTTTTACAATAGAGTGGGAGAGCCAAAAATAACCCACTCGTTGCCCTGGTTACGCCTGGTGGTCACCATCGACTGGAAAGTCGGTAGATCCTCTGGAGCTGCTCTGAATTCTGGCCATACAAAACCAGCTGGGTCAGACCCCAGAAAGAGCAAGTGCCACAAAGGAGGCTTCACTTAGGAACTAAAACCAACAAATTAGCATAAGAATATAATTACATAATAAAAGACAGTAATTAAGGAAAAGCATGACAGGTGATATACGATGAGATAGCCATGGGACTATTCAGATAACCAGGTTACAACCTGTAAACCAAACAAGGACCGGAGTTGTAACCCTTCGTCTGAACAGAACTTGGTTTCTTCCATCATTTATCGGCAAAATAATATAAGTAATCATGTCATGTAACAATCTTGTACAGGATCAAGACAAGACTAGACTGATAGTTCCCCATTCAACAATCACGGCCAAGCAATAAGCACGGCTTGATACTTTAACTAACTAGGGTTATCACAGGCCTAGTTACTAGCAAGATGCAGTGAGATGTTCCTCAGCCATAAGCCCTGCAGACCATCCAGGCTATCCGGACGCAATTAGGGGTTGAATTCAAGTGGGTACATCGTCCAGGAGACGCATGTACCCTTAGGTGACTTAGAGGGTGCAACACATGACAGTGTGCTGGAAATGTGCCCTACTCGACGGCAGGCTACAGATCCCAAATTGGGCGCCCAGATAACGGTATTACCTGTAGCTGGAAAATCTCTTCATGACTACTGTGTTATTCTAGTTATTAGCCTTAGTCCTTTTTAGTAGGTACCCCCGACCGTGGTACTCAGGGGTCCCTGTCCTAGACATGATGCAAGACAAGACTGGTTCATTTGTACAAGCACAATCGTCCACGGTGTCCAGGTCATTCATACTTGTCATGTCAGGTTAGCCGTCGCAACAGCATTTCGAGAAATATTATGTCAGGTTTACTTGTCAAGAGTGCGCCACGGCGGACCATTATCAAGAATTATCATTTCAAGTTATCATGTCAAATTTATTTGTCAGGAGTGCGCCACGTCGGGCCACTATCATGTCATGTCATTTGTCAAAAGTGTACCACAACAGGTCACCATCGTGTCAGGGAACAATTAATATGGTACAAGCATTCATGTGGTACTTAAATATTAGCAGGGGCAAGGACGTGGACTCATACGGCTCAGGAAAATTGGGCCATATGCGGCCAACAAATAATAGGCCATATACGGCCAGCAAGTTGCATGCAGTAAAATGCAAGCAATTAATTAAAGTTAATGCACGTGCATACAAGCGGCCATATAATTAAATATGCACAAATACTTATGCGGCTCAGGAAAATTATCTAATGGCCTATGCGGCCAGGCGAGTGGTTTGGCCTTATGTGACAAACAAATGAATAGTGGCCAGGAATTGAATAAAGGCCATATGCGGCCAAAATATATATATATATATATATATATATATATATATATATATATATATATATATATATATATATATATATATCTATGCGGTCAACCAATATACTTTGCCATGCGGCCAGCAAATATATTTTGCTATACGGCCACACTGATTATTTAATGCATGCATGCAAAAGCGTGTCCATGCGGCCAATGCAAGCATTCCAAGCAAAAGAATTACTAATACATGCAACTATTCATGCTGATCCATGCGGCTATTAATTGCTAAGCATGCAAGTTTAATATATAAAAATGCTTGCAACATGCAAGCATCTAATACTTGCAAGGCCATATGCGGCCACGAATTGCTAAAGGCCATAGCTAGCATATGCGGCCAGAATGATTTATAAGCATGCAAGCTTGCTTGCATGCATGCACATAACGTGGCCAAGCTTGCTTGCATGCGGCTCATTAATTATTACAATGCATGCGGCCATGAATCAAATAGTCATGCGGCCAAGCATTTAAAGGCCATGCGGTCGAAATGGTTGCACAGGCCAAGTAAATACAACTAAGGCCAAGCAATAAATGCTAGTAAGCATTAAGTGCCACCATGCTGCCCTTAACCAAAGGCCATTCGGCCAAATATGCTAAAGCATAATAATTAATGCTAGCGCATATAATAAAGGCTAAAGCATAATAATTAATGCTAAAGCATAATAATAAATGCTAAAGCATTATTTAAATAAAAGCCATGCAATAAACTAATGCATATAATAGGCCAGGCAATTGCTTATACGGCCAGAGCATGTTCCAAGCAATGTTGCATGCATGCATATGCGGCCAAGCAACTTGCTTTCATGCATATGCGGCTCAGCAAATGTGCCAATGGCCTATGCGGCCAGGCAATAAATGGTAGCCATGCGGCTCAGGCAAGTTGCATGCAAATGCATTCAAGCTTGCAAGCAACTAAAATAAAAGGGCCATGCAATTAAATAATACTCATACGGCCAGAAGCTAAAATGCTCATGCGGCCAGAAGTGAAATTAATGGCTCCCACAGAAATATGTTCATAGAAAATACCATGGCCTCCATGCTCCTCCAAACAACATTAGGAACCCAAATCCAAACTTTCGTAGGTCAAATTTGGACAAAATAGAATTCTCTACAACATGGAACCATCAACTAGCAAAAATATGCAAGTTTGATAGATCAGAACTCATAAAAATCAAAAATACCACAAAACTAGATCTACAAGAAATTAACCACAGAAATAAAAAATGCTAAGTACTAAAGTGGGTTAGAAATACATGAGGAAGACAATGGAACAATAAAAATGGAGTTCCTCCATAAAGCAAGATGCACTTGCCTAAGCTCTCCACTCTCTCTCAGGTTGGTGAGGAGTAATGGTGGGGAAGAAGAATAAATGAGGAGAGAGAAAAGAGTGAGGGTTAATAAATGGTGATGGTGGTGGTAGGTAAGGGTTCTCTCCTTGGTTCATGATGAACCAATAAGCAACCCAAGCCGAACCAAGCCAAACAAAACCAAGCCAAGCCACTAAACTAGGATCAAGACAAGCATGACAAGTCTAACTACAGGTCCGAATTCCGTACACTTATACAAAATATGTAATACGAACCACGGGCATTACAACTCTACCCACCTTAAAAGAATTCCGTCCTTGGAATTTAATCAAGTGGCTAGAGATGTAAGGACAAGCTATACTAAGCAATCAATCAAACAATCAATCATTCAAGCAAGAAATTTGAAGGTATGAGGAAGAGGGAAGACATCCTGCTAGGAACCTCTCTGCCGGTTCTGAATCTGAGCTTGGACCAGAGCATACTGCTGGGGTCTCTGCTGCTGGAAGACTTGAGCCGAAGGCAGCAATGGCCTCGGAGGCTGGTACTGCTGCTGCACTGGTGCTGGTCCCATTACCGAGGGACTAGTCTGGGATATTGATGAACTGGCCCTATTCGGACAGGACCCTATCTTGTGGTCCGGTGCTCCATAAGCCAAGCACAATCCCTATGCTCTGTGACATTCTGAAACAACATGTCCTGGCTTCCCACAATGAGTGCAGTTGATTGCGGAAGACCGCTTCTGCTTCTGTTGCTGAGGATACGTCGGGGTTGAATGTTGAACCGACGTAACCGAAGCTGTCCTTCTCGGAGCTCCAATGGTCAAAGCCCTAGCTGCCGGGGCTGGGGCTGACGACTGGTTCATCTAGCCGTGAGATCGCTTTCGACCTCCGGTCCTGTCACTGTTTGCTGTACTATTCTCATGATGCCCACCTCTGCCCAGAGCATCTGCCACTGCCTGACGTAAGGCGTCTCCTCGACGATCCTGCGATGCAAGCAACTCCATGATAAGTCCCACCAAGGCTCCATCATCCTGCCCTGCGGGCTGGACTGGCTGTACCGGGGGTTCTAGATCTCTGGAAGGCATGACCCGAGAAGCTGCTCCTGAGTGCTGGGCCTGATCTTATGGTTGCTGCTGGTCTACGGGAGGTGCTCCACCTTGCTGATCGGCAGGGCTAGGAACAATGCCGCTGAAGAAGACGACATAGGGAATAATAAGGAAGGATCATGACAGATCAAGGATACAAACATGTGATCAGGACAAGAATTTCAGGGATTCAGAGGATACGAACAGAGATCAAGGAAGAGTACTGATTAAGACATCTATTCGGTAAACCCTCACATATCTTAACTTACAAGACCTATATGGGCCACCACTTAAACCATGTCACGCCCTAGAACCAGAATACTGGAGAGCGGGGGCGCACATAGCCAACTACGTATAATAAAATAGAATCCACCTCACTATATAGTCACGGCTGTCTAGATATATGAGGGTTTACTACAAGCCATCAGTCTCCTATGGTCAAGAACAAGCCTAGTGTCTCAATCACAAGAAAGTAAGTAAATTTTACAAGATGTAAGATCACCAAATATACAATAGTAAGGCATCCCAAACATTATATATTCAGCTGATCATGAAGCCAGTCGTTACAAAATGTAAGGACTAGCAGGAGTTTTAGTCAATACATGATCAACCCTAGGATCTGTCAATCATGTTACAGCCCGTAGGCAGACAGTAAATAAAGGTACAATACGAGCTAACACGTGCTCGCCGGCTAAACGCCTCAAAAGAATAATTTTTACAATAGAGTGGGAGAGCCAAAAATAATCCACTCGTTGCCCTAGTTACGCCTGGTGGTCACCATCGGTTGGAAAGTCGGTAGATCCTCTGGAGCTGCTATGAAATCTGGCCATACAAAACCAACTGGGTCAGACCCCAGAAAGAGCAAGTGCCACAAAGGAGGCTTCACTTAGGAACTAAAACTAGCAAATTAGCACAAGAATATAATTACATAATAAAAGACAGTAATTAAGGAAAAGTATGACAGGTGATATATGATGAGATAGCCATGGGACTATTCAGATAACCAGGTTACAACCCGTAAACCAAACAAAGACCGGGGTTGTAACCCTTCGTCTGAACAGAACTTGGTTTCTCCCATCATTTATCGGCAAGATAATATAAGAAACCAGGTCATGTAACAATCTTGTACAGGATCAAGACAAGACTAGACTGATAGTTCTCCATTCAACAATCACGGCCAAGCAATAAGTACGGCGTGATACTTTAACTAACTAGGGTTATCATAGGCCTAATTACTAGCAAGATGCACTGAGATGTTCCTCAGCCACAAGCCCTGCAGACCATCTAGGCTATCCGGACGCAATTAGGGGTTGAATTCAAGTGGGTACATCGTCCAGGAGACGCATGTACCCTTAGGTGACTTAAAGGGTGCAACACATGACAGTGTGCTGGAAATGTGCCCTACTCGACGGCAGGCTACAGATCCCAAGTGGGGCACCCAGATAACGGGATTGTCTGTAGCTGGGAAATCTCTTCATGACTACTGTGTTATTCTAGTTATTAGCCTTAGTCTTTTTTTAGTAGGTACCTCCGACCGTGGTACTCAGGGGTCCCTGTCCTAGACATCATGCAAGACAAGACTGGTTCATTTGTACAATCACAATCGTCCACGGTGTCCAGGTCATTCATACTTGTCATGTCAGGTTAGCCGTCGCAACAGCATTTCGAGAAATATCATGTCAGGTTTACTTGTCAAGAGTGCGCCACGACGGGCCACTATTAAGAATTATCATATCAAGTTATCATGTCAAATTTATTTGTCAGGAGTGCGTCACGTTGGGCCACTATCATGTCATGTCATTTGTCAAAAGTGCACCACAACGGGTCACCATCGTGTCAGGGAACAATTAATATGGCACAAGCATTCATGTGGTACTTAAATACTAGCAGGGGCAAGGACGTGAACTCATGCGGCTCAGGAAAATTGGGCCATATGCGGCCAGCAAATAATAGGCCATATACGGCCAGCAAGTTACATGCAGACAAATACAAGCAATTAATTAAAGTTAATGCACGTGCATACAAGCAGCCATGCAATTAAATAAGCACAAATACTTATGCGGCTCAGGAAAATTATCTAATGGCCTATGCGGCTAGGCGAGTGGTTTGGCCTTATGCGGCAAACAAATAAATAGTGGCCAGGAATTGAATAAAGGCCATATGCGGCCAAAATATATATATCCATGCGGCCAGCCAATATACTTGGCCATGCGGCCAGCAAATATATTTGGCTATGCGGCGACACTGATTATTTAATACATGCATGCAAAAGCGTGTCCATGCGGCCAATGCAAGCATTCCAAGCAAAAGAATTACTAATACATGCAACTATTCATGCTGATCCATGCGGCTATTAATTGCTAAGCATGCAAATGCATGCAAGTTTAATATATAAAAATGCTTGCAACATGCAAGCATCTAATACTTGCAAGGCCATATGCGGCCATGAATTGCTAAAGGCCATAGCTAGCATATGCGGCCAGAATGATTTATAAGCATTCAAGCTTGCTTGCATGCATGCACATAATGTGGCCAAGCTTGCTTGCATGCGGCTCATTAATTATTACAATACATGCGGCCATGAATCAAATAGTCATGCGGCCAAGCATTTAAAGGCCATGCAGCCGAAATGCTTGCACAGGCCAAGTAAATACAACTAAGGCCAAGCAATAAATGCTAGTAAGCATTAAATGCTAGTAAGCATTAAATGCTAGTAAGCATTAAATGCCACCATGCTGCCCTTAACCAAAGTCCATTCGGCCAAATATGCTAAAGCATAATAATTAATGCTAAAGCATAATAATAAATGCTAAAGCATTATTTAAATAAAAGCCATGCAATAAACTAATGCATATAATAGGCCAGGCAATTGCTTATGCGGCCAGAGCATGTTCCAAGCAATGTTGCATGCATGCATATGCGGTCAAGCAACTTGCTTTCATGCATATACGGCTCAGCAAATGTGCCAATGGCCTATGCGGCCAGGCAATAAATGGTAGCCATGCGGATCAGACAAGTTGTATGCAAATGCATTCAAGCTTGCAAGCAACTAAAATAAAAGGGACATGCAATTAAATAATGCTCATACGGCCATAAGCTAAAATGCTCATGCGGCCAGAAGTGAAATTAATGGCTCCCACAGATAACATGTTCTTGAAAAATACCATAGCCTCCATGCTCCTCCAAACAACATTAGAAACCCAAATCCAAACTCCCGTAGGTCAAATTTGGATAAAATAGAATTCTCTACAACATGGAACCATCAACTAGAAAAAATATGCAAGTTTGGTAGATCAGAACTCATGAAAACCGAAAATACCACAAAACTAGATCTACAAGAAATTAACCACAGAAATGAAAAATGCTAAGTACTAAAGTGGGTTAGAAACACATGAGAAAGACAATGGAACAATAAAAATGGGGTTCCTCTATAAAGCAAGATGCACTTGCCTAAGCTCTCCACTTTCTCTCAGGTTGGTGAGGAGTAATGGTGGGGAAGAAAAATAAATAAGGAGAGAGAAAAGAGTGGGGGTTAATAAATGGTGATAGTGGTGGTAGGTAAGGGTTCTCCTCTTAGTTCATGATGAACCAATAAGCAACCCAAGCCGAACCAAGCCAAACAAAACCAAGCCAAGCCACTAAACCAGGATCAAGACAAGC
Source organism: Iris pallida (assembly GCA_029216955.1). Lineage (NCBI taxonomy): Eukaryota > Viridiplantae > Streptophyta > Magnoliopsida > Asparagales > Iridaceae > Iris > Iris pallida. The sequence continues at coordinate 5,570,607 of JANAVB010027195.1, forward strand.
ATGACAAGTCTAACTACAGGTCCGGATTCCGTACACGTATACAAAATACGTAATACGAACCACGAGCATTACAACTGAGGCGGCAAGTGTAGTGCCCCGTCCCGCAAAGTTAATCGGAGGAATCGAAATGCCGACTGCGTTCGGTCTTAGCCTTGCAACGGCTACTCGAAGGCTCGCTCGGTCGAGGCGACTCCTCGCTCAGGTGGGGTAGTTTCGGTGAACTTGCCTCATCTTAGCCTTCACTTAATAACTCGCTTGTTTTCAACTTGCACAAGTTAGGCTTGATAATAAAAGAGATGCATCCACATAGCTAAGGAAATAATCCCGACGGGTCGGAATATCTTAGAACATGGAAAATGGTCCCACGGCCGTCATAGAAGTGTGTTCAGCGTGCTTTCAAAATGATACTCGATCCTTCATTTCTGTGACTTGGGAGAAGGAAGTTGGCCTAAGTTGCTAAGTTGCCCTCGCACTCGAATGAGCCTAAGTCATAGGCGTCGCCTGCGTGAATGCTTGATGAAGCATGCACGGTCCCGTCATTTTGTCCCAACGCTCGAGTTTGCCTAAGTCATAGGCGTCGCCCGCGTGAATGCTTGAAAATACATGCACGATCCCGTTGTCCAAGGCTTGGCATAGCCTTTGTACATCCCGTGAGTTAAGTTGTCTTGTACTGCTGTTGGCTTAAGTCTAGGCACCTGAGAACTTGGTTGTTCAAGTCGATCGCGTGCACGACATGTTCCCTTGACGCGGAGCTCGGCGTAGCCTTTGCTCGTTGGGTCGCTGCCCGAATAAGTTAGACAAGAGTTATGTTGGGCTACCGAAGCCATTTCTAGTACTGTCCCGCTCTATCTGCGGATGTTAAGTCGCGTAGTCCCTTGAGAATAAGGCTCGTCATATAAAGTATATGACTTGAGCGATAGCATCGCCTATAGAACCAGGTCTGTCTAAGGCACGAGCTACGGTGGATTTAGTAAAGAGTATGCCATGATCAAAGGAAGTCCACGCGACTGGTTGTCGCTGAGATCGGTCCCGCTACTTGGAAGTCTCGCTATGTCTCGACAAGAAAACACACGAGATCGGTCCCGCTACTTGGGAGTCTCGCTAAGTCTCGTACATGAGATCGGTCCCGCTACTTGGGAGTCTCGTTAAGTCTCGATAAGTCTTGGCAAGGAATCACATGAGATCGGTCCCGCTACTTGGGAGTCTCGATAGAAAAGAGGAAAGAATGGTCATGTTAAGGAAGGATTTGATAGATCGAGTTGAGTCTTGCATGGTCATTGGACAACTTATCGACAAGGTGTAGTCTTCTCGAATGATTGCCGGGGCACTGGGATCATGTCGGCCCAGGAAAAGTGAGACGGCTCACGGTAGGATGCTGGATAACCGCATGGGAGATACTTGGCGCTTTCGGGGCTAGCTACCCGCAGAGGGACGAGCCGATATCTCGAGCCGAGTCTAAGATAGCTTGACATTGCTAGTGACCACTCATATAGATGTGTCGGCAGAATAGTGGCAAACAGCGTGTGTGCCTATGGATTTGGTCTAGAACTTGAATGTATGTTTAGTCGGTAACACAATGTCTGGGCCCAAGATTGGGCTGCAGCACCTTACTTGGCATGATACTTGGCGTCGGGATGTTCATAAAGTTGACACTATGTTTGACAAGTCTTGTCTAAGTTGGGTTATGAGTCGAGCAGGAAAGCCGTAAGGCGGTAACATGGATAAATCTTGATAAGTTACGAGGCACGACCTCAATCTTGATGCACGAACATGTCTAAGCAAGGTCTAGAGGCATGACTAGCACGAGTCATCCCCTTGACGTCGTTGGCACGAGAATTGGTCTAGATGCACTCGAGTTTAACTGAAAGTTCTTGGCACGGCCGAGTTCGCATAAGTTGCTCCTCGGCGAAGCACTGTCCCAAATATGTTGAAGTCAAGAATAGAGTGTGGCATGACCCTGCCATCCCGAGTTAAAGTTTGGTCAAGTACATAAGCGATGAGGCACTGCCACGATCGAAATACACGTTGGCATTATAGCATGACCATGTCGTTGCTCATCGGTTTGGTCAGGCATCATAATCTTAAAACTGATCCTAAGGCAAGACTAGAAAGACAATCGTAAAGGGACTTGTATTACACAAAGTAAATGAACGTGTTGGTTTTGTATGGGTGGGCGAGGAGCTCACTCCACCAGTACAGTTGAGTACTGACACCCATACAGTTTTTTTGTGCAGGCACAGGTAGAAGCTCGTGGTATGAAGCTCGCTTGGATACGTCGAGGCATGGAGTTCCTTGGCAACTCGAAGTGTGCAGCCGCGTGGACTCAAGACTTATATAGGACATAATGTATGGACGTCGCCTTCCGAAGCTTCCGCTGGCTCAAGCATTGTATCGAGAGATGAGAGAGAGCAGAGTGACTTATAAAATAAGAGAAAAGTGAGCACGAGAGACTTGTAATCATGGCCTTGCGCCCATTGTAATATCATTGTTCAATATCAATAAAGAGTTCTTTTGAATAACTTGTGTATTGCTTCTAAATTTCTGCTGCATGTTCAATATTTCTGCTCGGGACTTCTGTGCGACGAACCCATCGCTGCCGATGTAATCGGCCGTTATGAAACTGCCTTACACGAGCGCAATCTAGGCTTGTACGTCATCACGCCTTAGCGAGGACGATCGCTTCTACAGAAGTAGGGCGTGACAGCAAGGGCCTCGAAAACTGTTGTTGCTGCTGGACTGGTACGGGTCCTCTCATCGAAGGACTAGAAAAGGTCAAAGAAGAGGAACTCCCCCTGTTCGGACAGTTCCCAACGCTGTGGTCCGGTGCTCCACAAGACAAGCACAATCCCTGTGCTCTGTGACATTCTGCCACCACATCTTCTGGCTTCCCACAATGAGTGTAACCCATTGTGGAAGACTGCTTCTGCTGCTGGGGAAATGTTGGGGTCGAATGTTGAATCGACGTCACTGAGGCCGCCCGCCTCGGAGTTCCAATTTTCAAAACCCTGGCTGCCGGAGCTGGTGCTGAAGACTGATTCATGTGGCCATGAGATCGCTTTCGACCTCCGGTCCTGTCCACGATCCTCTGAGAGGTATACTCGTGCCTCTTGGCTGCTCTCAATACCGCGTCAAAAGTCTGATGCTCAAACTGCTCTACTGCCAATAAAATCTCTAGGTAGAACCCCTGCTGGAACCGCTGGGCTATGTCGAACTCGGTCGCTACCAAGGTGGAAGCAAACCGATTAAGTCTCGAAAACTCGGTCGCATATCTGTCGACCGTCCTGCCTATCTGCTTCAGACTGGTGAACCTCGTCTGTAGATCGTACCGAGCTACATCATCGAATTACTTGGTCTAAAATCTCTATCGGAATACTGCCCATGCAACAGGTGTCACTAATCCAACGGCCTGTACCGCCCACCAGCTGCGGGCAAGATCTAATAACTGTAGGCGTACTACCGCCACCTTCTCGTTCTCGGGCATCTTCGCCGCTTCTAGAATCACTTCTGTATCCTGCAACCAAGCATCTGTGACAATCGCATCTTCGCTGCCATCGAAGAAGGAAGGGTTCAAATGCTTGAAACTGTTGGCTGCCTGGTTCCCTTGATGACCGCCTCTGTTCAGAGAATCTTGTACTGCCTGGTACAGGGCATCGCTCCGACGATCTTGAGATGCTAGCAATGCCCTGATGAGACCC